>WBMY01014421.1:382920-419874 GCA_013397315.1 Donacobius atricapilla
TTTTTGCTTAAGAATAGTTCAACCTTTATAAAGTGTCAATGTTTCTCATAGAGCAAATGTAGTTTTCTGTGTTTTCTAACTGTTGAGGTTAAACACTACACTATAATTCCTTTACTATATGAAGAGAATGATTTTTCCAAGTAGCTGACCATCAGTAAACCCTAATGCACTTACAGAGCTAACATTTCATATCTGCATGCAAATGGAAGTATATCCAAATAAAATAAAATTTAATAGAAATAAAATTTGTAAGACAAATGAGTAGCTGATTTAAGCCTTTTTTTCTGTTTTAACTCTTAAGCTACTTCAAGCATAAATTCCTTTTTTTTTTTACATTGTAGACATTTGGAAACGTACGTAAAGATCAGGGATCTCACACTGAGTCTCTGTGTATGCATTCTATAATGTGCACTTTCTTTCCTTTTACCCAGTTCTAAGTTACACTTGATTTATAAGCCCTTAACTCCAGCTATTGGAATTAGTGTAGCTGATGAATTCTTCGCATATGCAGCCAGATTTTTTTTTTTTTTACTTTTTTATTAAGCCTGCATTTCAATAGATTAACACATTTTTGCACTTCTAGATGCAGACTCCTTCTTACAGAGAGAGAGAAAGAAACTTCAAAGAGGAACCATGCACCATCAGTCAGTTTCACCACATGAAACACTGAACTCCACACTCCTGGGTTGATCCTGTCATTCCCTCCAATACTTAAAAGTCTATTTTATAAAAATCTGTTTTCTGTGGTAATTCCTAACTTTAAATAATGAGAAAAAGAAATTTTCAGCTTCCAAGGAAGACACAAAGTGCCTTATTCTAGTTGAAGGAAGCTCTATGACAAGAACTTTTAGAGCTGCCAACACTTTCTGATCTATAGCAGACTTTTTTATTTATAGATTCTGGAGGAGCAAAAAGGTGCACTATGCAGTCCTAATATTAATTATGCAGACAAACAAATTACAACATGGTTCTTAATACTGTATATGAGAGACATAAAATGAAATCTTTGAGAGCATGTAAAAAATCCTTTCAAAGTGTGTGCAACTCCTGCTATTACATCTTCTTTTTCCTCTTTCACCAGCAAAGAAGGTACTTGAGCAAAAGTTCTTAGCTGGTGGGTGCAATTCTTGCCCTTTGCTATCAGAGCGTATGTCACAGTCTTCAACTAAAACTATTTAGCTGGAAAAATCAATGCTAGAAATATGCATCTCTACACAAGGTATCTTGACAGAATCATCACCTAAGTGAGCAATTTTTGATGGGCAGTGGGAAAGAAAGCAAGCACTTTCAGGAGATATACTTCTCTTCCATAATTCAGTGTGACAACTCCTGGGGACTATTTTGTCTTTTTATATGTTTTTTTGCAGCTGTTCACCCATACGCTACACCAGACTCTCACTCCATTAGTTTTATTTAATAGTTTATACTTCATCTACCATACCTCTCAAAGGAAGACAAATCAAATAAGTACATTGCTACTTTGACATACCAGAAACTACCAAAGAAAAAGGGCTTTGATCAGTTACAAATAAAATAGAAGTGTTGGTATCTCTGTAAAGTTAGCACTGAGTTTACAAGATTTAAAGTACCTACCACTAAATAGCACTCAGCCTTGGTTGATCTTCAGCACCCCACACAGTATTTAGCCCTGGTGGCTCGAATACTGTTACAAGATGACTTTACAGACTAGGGCATTAATGCAGCACCCAAAGGGGTTTTAACTGTTACAGACTGATCTCTCAACTCAACATTGGCCTGGCAGCACTAACATCCATAGATAGAAAGCATTTTCCTATAGGCGTTCATGAAGTCAGCAAATGTCACGGGAAGAATATGGATATCAGTAAGGTGGCTGGTTGAAACCTGCCAACTCCTATTGCAAGACTCATTCAGAGAGTGGCTTCTCACACATCTCTCTTCTTTTATTCTGATACCCCAGTTAATCCATTCCTAAAAGACAAACCTCTCAGGCACTTTTCCCTGAGGTCTCAAAACTTCTGTTTTCCATTAACTGGCAGTCCTGCAACTACAAGTCAAATGCTGTGTGCCCAAACCAGCTCGGTTACCCAGCTATCACACGCTGTATACTGCATTGCAAATGTGTTTCTACATGTACTTTCTAATAGTTATTAAGGACTCCCAACAGATTATTGTGTGAAGCATGAACTACAGCTTGTCAGAATATTTTTCAAGAGATGCCAGTTCATAAAGGCTAGGGTATGTCATGGATATGTACCAAGTAATGGTATTTTCACCATAAAGGTCAAGAGGGAGTCTGGCATTAAAATCTTACTAGATCTCATATTAAAGACCTGACCATAAATGTTTCTAAATAATTATACTTCTGACATATATTTACAGTAAAAATAAATTGGGTTTTTTTCAGTAAATTTTAACTGTGACACTTTATTTGGCTATATCAAAAGATGCAACTGGGACAATATGGTCCCTATCCCCAAAAAGCCTTAGCATAGTGACCTAGAACTGGAAGCACATCACTAGAAATTAAATATGACAGAGAACAAGAGAGGTCTAGAAGGCAGGATCAGTCTAAATTCAAGAAACCCTCCAAAATATTGGCTGAATTAAATTCATAAAATGACACATTTTTAACCAACTCCTAGAACACAGCACTGCTAATGATTCTCAATTATTTTCTTTTACTGTTGCATATATAAAATCAAAAAGTACATGCAGTGATCTCTTAGTTTGTGAAATTAAGAAGCTAAGTGTCAGAATTTTAACCATGCTACTTTAATTACTTTGATTACTTTAATTTAGAATACAGTGAATGCATGTTCTGATAAAAAATAGCATTTTAAACTAAATTATACACACAATATGAATGCTAAGGAAACCAAGTATTTCATCAGAATAACTCATACTATTTATCCCATCAATAAGTAAGTGAAAAAAGTCCCTTCTTCAGAATACACTGGTGATTTGCTGTTCTGAGGTACAGAGTTCTTTCTCCAGTGTATTGAAGAACAGGACAGCTGGTACCATTACTAGCATTAAAGCATTAAAGTGCCAGAACAAAATACTTTCTGTAAAATCACCACATTATTTCTCTAAGTTTGTGAAAAGAATGGAAACATTTTTTTTTTTTTAGTTAAAACTCAATAAATTCGTATTTATTGGAGCAAACACTTACACATGTGCTATCTTAGAGAAACAGGAGGAATGCAGTGTGTAATAAAATACATCTTAATCCCTACATCCTCATAACTAGAAACTATTTGGAACTCATTGCAAGTTGTGACTCTAATGGAAAAATCTGAATTCAAATAAACTAAAAAAAAGTCAAATAAGTTATTAACCACTTCAGGTTTTTACAGAAAATATCCTCCAAGTATTCTTTGCTTTGCTCCAACTGCTCCTCAGCATTCCACCCCAATACTCAAGATGACAACCACATGTATAAAGAGACTGTCCTGGTGAAGGAATGCAAAAAAGGGTTGTATAAGGCATTAGCAGGGACAAGGAGGAATTTAGAAAGACCATATGGGCATGCAGGGATTACATCAGGTTAAACAAAGTTCAGTGAGAGTTTCAATCTGCATGGAACGTGAAGGGCAACAGAACAGCTTCAACTGCTCCAATAGTAATGGAAGGTTGAACAGGGATGAAAGGTTGAACAGGGAAAAATATCAGCCTGCTGCTGACTTGGACAGATGACCTATTGGCAGCAGAAATGGATGATGCTGAGAGACTCAATACCACCACTAAGTTATCAAAGCCATCTGTTGTTTAGCAGAAGGGGTTCAAGAACTACCATTTGGAGAGTAAATGTTTAATACCCCTTACTCCACCTGAGCCAGTAACAAGTGGAAAACCACAAGGGTTGATCCTGGGACAAATTTGGTTTAGTGCCTTAATCAAGAAGGGGAGGCAGTAGTACAAAGTCTGTAAAGTTTGCAAATAGCACCAAATTCAGAGAACCAGCTGATAGGCTTGAGAGCAGGGCTGCCACCCAGAGAGGCCTAGCTGGGGTGAAGGAAGGGAACAAGAGCAACTCCATGAAATTAAGTATACACATGCAGAATTGTGCACTTGGAAAGGAATAACTCCATGTAACAATACAGGCTGGTTTTAATCACAAAGGAAAATGAGTCACCCACCTTTAAGTGATACATTCAACAACAAACGCTGAACAAAATTTGAAAGCCTAGTCGTGTTTAACTTGCATAGGATACAGCCCAGATTTTTATATAACAGCACTGAATGCACTTTTTTTCCCGTACCATTCTATATTAAAAGCAGAGGTTTCCATGAAGTGATTACATAATACTTAGCCTACTTCTGGAAAAGATATTTGGCATTTACATCTTACCTTTGTATGTAATAATTGGATGCTCAGCTCTGTGGCAGTGGGTATCTTCTGTTGTTGTTGACTCCAGTATTCCTAACACCCCAAGTCCTGCCAAGAGCAGTGTGAGGAAGCAGCTTCCTTTCATGGTCGTCATGCTGTCCTCCACAGCAGTCACTTCTTTTAACTGTCTACTCTTCTTGTACTCATGTGGGAAAAGCACCTGGAGAATTCAAAGAAATTTACTTAAAAACAAGAGCAAACCACAGAAAAAATTAGACAATTCTTGAAGTTTAAAACAAAACAACATTGCCTTCTTTCTGTGTAGCATTTGACTACTCAAAAGTATGCTGTCAGCTGCTCCTCCAATCACTTCACAAACCTATCATCAGTTACCCAATTTAGGAAAATTGATCTATCACCCAGCAGTATTAAAAAACTGATATTCATTACCCCCTTTTTTTTATTTCGTAATGTGCAGGGAAAAGAATATTCTCTAGACAGAATTCTCTCTTAGACAGAATATATTTAAGTCTATCTTCCTTGCTCACTTGGATCCACTGCTTCTTGCCCTGCTTTCCTCAGAGAGGAAGGAGTGCTTTGACTTCTTGCAAGTACAAGGTAGAAAAGGAATTGCTCCCTCATGTGAATGACTACTTTGAGAGAACAGCCCTAGAGCATGTTGTTTTTTGCCTATCTGTAGAGTTTTTATGGCATAGTACAGAAAGGGGTAGGACAAGATTCACCTCACTGCTCTGACACACACTTTTACTTTACAGCAGTGAGGGTTACTGGTTCTGACACTGGTGTAGTCCCCACCCATTTCCTGTCTGATGACAAGGCTGTGAATTGCAGACTCAAATGATGAAGACCCCTTTCTAGTAAAATTTAGATACCAATCAACAATGCAATGGTTTTCATTCAGAATCAGAAAAACGTTGAAGTTCAACTCCGTGATTTTTTGAAACATCTAATAACCAGACCCTTATATAAGTAATAGAATATGTGCGGTGTCAACATAATTTTAGATCCAACCCAGTTCCTTTAATTCCATCACTAAAAATGTGCCAAGCAGTAACAACCTAACCACACAACCCAAATGAAACTTCCACCACTAGCAGCTTTAGTGAGTCACACAAGCTTGCGTGCTGATAACACGCAGATCAGAGACATCACTGCCTTTCATTGGGGAAGACCAGCGATTTAAGAGAGCTCTATAAAGGCAGAAATATCACTCTGGTAATTAATGGAGACATTCAGGGAAAGAAAATCAGCAATTCTGACTTCTAATATGTTTGACCTCACTGAATTGTAGTGTGCTGTTTAAGGAGGGGGAAACTTTCTATTTGCACAAAACAAACATCCTAAATGCATAAAACAAAGGGCTGTTCTTGAAAAGACATTCCACAATAACAGCAGTGTGTTCTAAAAGCCAGACTCAGAAGGCAGAATGGGTAGTAAGCACTGGTCCCTAACATTACTAGCACCAGCCTTCATAAGACTAACTGCTCTCTTACCACCTAATTTTGCTGCTTTGTCTTTCAGCTTAGATGTGGACACTTCTCATACTCATTAATTTAAACTAAAATAAATATATTAAAGACATAATACATCTGAGCAGTAAATTTAATAGTCAATTTTAGCTTCTTTGCCAAATTTCCTTAAGTTACTGAAAAAAAGGAAGAGAAGCTTTGAGGCAGTTAGATTCATATTCTTACCTTCCTAAGTAGTGTTTTATGATGGCATGTACCAATATGAATCTGGCCCTACAAATTGCTTGTGGCTCACAACAGGCAGTATCTGTTCACAGAAATTCTGGATACTAATGCATGTAGTGCATAAAGCACTTGTTCCGATGTTTAATGTCCATTTTCTGCAAGATTGGTATTTAAATGTATTATGCCCTATTCCTACACAAATTCATTTATGTGGGTTGTAGCATTCCTATCCCTAATTTACAGATCATACAAGTACACTGCTAACAGCTACTTCTAAATCATATTTCTCTAAGATTACATTTGAGCATTTAGGAAGCAAAATGAAGGTCTGATACCTTCATGAAGGTCTCAAAAAATGTTTTTGCTTGCACACAGTACAGCAGCAAGTATCCCAAGACCTAGGAACATGGTACTTTCATGTTTAAAAACAAACAAAACAAACAAACAGACAAACAAAAACAACCAAACAACAACAAAAAACGAAACAAAAAACAACCAAACAAACCCCCAAACTTTATTTCTTTTGATTTTGCAAGTCTCAGAAATACTCATAAATGTGTGACTATAATGGAAATGAATTAAACTAGAATAAAATGAAACATTTGTACTGAAATCACAGCTTTCTCTGTCTCTCGGGCTGCAAATGAAATCCATGGTCTTTATGTAACCAGGCTTCCATAACCCAAGCAAATTTAAAAAAAAATCATCTCTGCTCAGTGAACACAGCAAAATCCTGTTGCTCCAGAAAGAAAGAAAAGGACCACTACTCTTCATCCAAATATTAAATATGCACAGAGGTATAGATGCCTTGGTTTCCATTACAAAAAGGATACTTATTTTCATGGGACTAAGAGCGATATTAGTGAGAACTAAGATGTGTCGTTGTTAGACACATGATTACACACACATGTACACTGTTTGATGAAAAGATATGAACTATTTATTAAAACATCTGAGTCCATTTTTATAGTATTTCTACACAGACCAGGGATTTGAGGAGAAGGTTGACACCTCTCCCATCCCATTGGTCAAGACAACTGTCCATCAGCTGTCCATTTCTCCAAGAGAAGGAATGTAAATTAACTTCTTCTAACAAAAACATTGCTTCTATTTATAACACCCGTGTGTGAGAAAAGAACTAAAAACTATGAAAATATTAGAACTGTGAAGCATCAGAAAGCTGAAAAATCAGGGCGACAAAGATCTAAATTTTAATAGGTCTGATGTCTTGTACCGTGCAAGTATCAAGAGGACTTCTCCCACCTGTCTCCTGTGAACAGAACTCGGTAGCAGAAACAAAGATTCATTCACAACACCACCTTTCCTCGGCCTCTAAATTCGAACAGCATCCTGTTTCATGACAGACTACTTACATGCCATAGGTGGTCTCTGACACAGTCATTTGCATGTTAGAGTCATGCTGTGGAAAAATTCTGGGGCCAAGGACTGTTTTCCTTACTAGCTGAACTCTTCCTGTCATTGTATGCATCTCACATGGCAAAAACTGAGGCAGGAAACACTCTCTCATTTAGAATATCCAAAGACAAAGGAGGAGCAAAGAAAGGTGTGAATACACTTCTGACCATATATCACAGAAAAAAACAGTAACAGTCTAAATTTGTCTCTACCTTGACCTCTAGCTATTTATGTATATTGTACTACTTTATTAATTGAACTCTATTAATGATTTTGGATGGATAATTTAAACATATTATTATAGGGAACTGTGAGGAGAAGCTTCCTTGCAACAATTCAGAGGGGAATCTTTAGAGACTCTATTTGACAAAAGAACAGTAAATCAAGGCAGTAGATGGAAACTTCATCCCAAGTTCCGTAAGTTTCTATCCATTTCACTACTGTATGCATGGAAGGACGAAGGAGACTCCACCTAATACACTCATAGAGTAAAAAATAAAAAATTTTTTTTTACAGATCCACAAACAAAACAAGGAAAACCAACCAAACAAAACTCTTCCCCCAAGAACCAAAAAACCCAAACATCCCCAACCCCTGCAAAACATACAGTTAAACTCCCTCCAAAGAAACACACACCTTCAACATATACCCACAGCATGATGAGATGAACACCTTAGAAAAGACGTCAAAACCAAGTCTTTTTCCACAAAACTTGTGTGGGCTAGATTGCTCCCTTCTGTATATCCTTGAGTAGGGACCACTGCCCAAGTTCCATCGCTGCCCAAGACAGCAGCTGTAAGAGTGAGCCCGTGGAAGCACACTACACAGACCTGAAAAACTGCAACAAGTCAGAAGGCTTGAAGCAGACAAAGCAATCTTTCCTGAAATCACCCCTGCTCCTTACTGAAAGTGCAGCTTTCGTGCCAAGAAGTGATTGCTAGCCTAAAGCAATATGACAAGACAAGACAAAACCAAGAGAACCCTAAACATGAAAAGATTAAGCCAGTTGCCTTAATTTCTCTATAATTTCCACATGTAAATCTCTCTCAACAATGACAATAATGACCAGGTCAAAACATACATCCAAATAGTGACACTGACCAGCTTTTTAACTATTGCTAAATATTTGGGGAGACTGCACATTGATCTGTTATTTGCATAACTTTTCTAGCAAAGACCTTTATTCAGACTTTCAACAAATTGCATTTTACAAGTTTGTAAAACAATCTGAAGATGGAAAATGAAAAAGAAAGCAAAATAAGCAGTGCTATAAGATGCAATTTATTTAAATATAATATTTTATTCGTGTATGTAAAGGGTCTTGTGCACTTACCCTATCCCTCATACCCTTAGTTTTGTTCCAGCTTGCCTAGAAGAAATATAAAGATGAATGAGTCGCATTAGGCAAAGGTATTATATTTTGCATACGTAGCCTCTGGTTTCTCCAACAACAGTATTTGATGAAGAAAAAAAAAACAGCAATTCAGGATTTTCTGTTTCAGCTGAAGCAAAAAAAGACACCTATTGCTAAAGAGAAATAGTGTGCACAGCTAAGCATGCAAGGCAGGTAACTGCTACTGCTAGGTGAAAGCAGATTCATTTAGAGACAATTCCCTCCAGGCACTGAAGTCATATATTTAAAGTCAAATAATCAGGATGTCAATATTTCTAGATCACTTGAAGTACACTGTGTTTGAAGTAAAATTTACCACTGAATTATAAACTATATTTTCCTATGTTCAATCAAAATAAACCACTGTATGCAAAAGCTGCCACACTAACTGCAGTCGTTCCAAAGCAAAGATGCTTTCAAATAATTATCTTCACTGATTCTGTAAGTGACAGTTTAAAACTACACTTCTAGTGAAAGGTGAAGTGAGCTTATGTCGGTATAAATATACAAACAGTAGGGTTTGGCATATTTAAAAGATGCCAATTTCAGGATGGGTTCTGGGTACAGGCATTCACAAACAGGTCTGGGGTTTCCTTACATGCACTCCAGTGTTTACTCTTGCAGATGCTGCCCATGTAATTTGTTGCAGTAGACTCTATCCACTTTGCCTGGGCAGTTTGCTCCACATCTTTGCAAAACAGTAAAGACTCAAACAAAAATTGCTCATGCGAAGTAACTACTCAAGATTACCTTTTTGCACTAGCACCAACCTGGGGAAAAAAGTATTTAACTAATGTAACAAACTGTACATTCTATGGGCTGGTTAGAACAGAATTCTGAGCACAATTGCTATTGCACACACTTTAAAATAGTAATAATTATTTCATCTTTGGTCATGAAAATATTATGAAAAATATCTAGTTTGTCTAGTGTACTGCTAGTGGTACCTTTTTTGCAATTTATTAAAAGAAGAGAACGCTTGCTGCTACAAGTGACATGAAAACAGGGAGAACTGTTGTTTCCTCTTCACTAAAAAAAAGCCACACTGTTGTGTATCACTAGTAAGCATGTAGACAAATCAGGAAAGAGGGTATCATGAATGCCCCTACAACGTAGCTCAGTGCCTCTTTATGTAATTTTTCTTGACTTGTTAAAGCCAAACCCCTCAAACTCATACAAAACACTTGGGAGGAAGATTGTTAGACAAAGGAGTACTACATGAAAAAGATTCTGTCACCACACTTACCAAAAAATCTGGCTATATTCTAAGGCAATGTGTATGCTCTCAATTCAACAGTACTGACAAGCCCTGGAGCTCAGAAGGAAAAAGGTATGGAGGCCAGAAGCAGGCATCAAGAGAACTCTTAAAAAAAAAAAATCCCCCAAGCAGTTGTTTTTACTGTAGCACATCCTGTTTCCTGTCAAATCCACAAAATCCCCAAAACTATACCTCTTTATAGTATAATTACCTTAAAATACATTCCTTACTCAGCATACCTTTAGAAAAACAATTTGCATATCAGTCAGATACAAAATTAGATTAGCGCAATAGCTCAAAGATCACCTCACTAAACAATGAGATGAGACTGGAGGCTACAAATCTTCTTCACTGAAATAATCCAGGCGTACACCATCAAGTCTCATCACTGGACCCAGCAATGCAGACTGTTTACTATGCGGCAGAGCAGCATACTCTAATTTGTATTTGCATAAAGTGAGAGTCAGCTTCAATTAAAAAACTGATTACTGAGTTCCTTCAATTTTTTTTTAATACTATCATTCATTTCTGCAATGGCATGAATTTTAAGTTCTGCAAGAGGCAGAAAGCCATCAGCTGTCATTGACTAACACAGTCAAAAATCAGTCCTTGAATTCATAGTGACACTCTGCCAAAAGACAGCTAATATCTGTAGATAGGGGTGACAACTTATAAAACAAGAATCTGTCATCAAAGCTGGTTCTCCAGCTCTTCTCATAGAGCTGATATTTGTGATTTCGGCAAAGGAAGCATTGCTTCAAGAATGCTGGCCTGAGTGAAGCCAGGAGTTGGTAATACCACCTTGGAACTCAATTATCACATTGTGGGCTTCTCTGTCTCATCAATGGGTTGTAGAGCCAGTGGACTTCAGCTCCCTGACCAAGCACAGGCCAACCCAGCAGGACCATGCAGAAGAGAACCAGAGGCAACTTAAGGTTAGGAATAAAGTCAAATCAGCACAGACTAGGCCCAGGTCCCAATAAAATCTCAGCACTTTTCCCAAATCCCTTTTTTTTCTTAGCTCTCCATTAGCTCCTCAGCCTTTCTGATATCCTCCCAAGACACAGATTCCTACTTAAAGTTTCCTTCACTCAGATCTAGCGCCTTGTTCCAGTCATTGAGAGAGTCTTTCCTCATGCAGTGCTTGGGACAACCCATTCTGGTCCTTAGACTGGTCTTCAGAAATGTGGCAATAAAAGGAAGGATTCTCCACCTCACATAAACTACAAAGCCAGCGAAGTTTTTCTTTGACAAAATAACTTAAATGGAAAAATGAAATGGTAATGATTGTTTGCAAATGAAGTCTGAAAAGTGAATGAAAAAACCGAAGAGGTTTCACAAGGGAAAAGCATGAAGTGAAAGAAAATTATCCAGGAAAGGACAGAAGTGTCAGCTAGGGCAGGAAAAGGAAATGGAGAAGGGAACTGTAACAAATAAGGCATCAACACACGTAGCCCTGCATTTCATTTTCTCTTTTCTCTCCACACAACACTTGCCTGCTCCTTTTCCAGTTGGTACTATTATTGGCAAACCAAACACATTTTCTTAGGGCCCAACAGACTGTCAACACCATTAACGACATGGAACACAAGCTGTTCTGTAGTAGAAATGCAGTTTCAAGTGCTGAGAGTAATAGCAGTTCAGAACAGAGTCGGTATAACAGGGCCCTGTTCATTTTAAAAAAATTACAGTTTTAAAATGGGGTCAGGAAGACCTTCAGAAAATGGACCCATTGATAGCTATAAAATATCCAGAAACTTTCATTTTGCAGCGTGAAATTCAGGAACTTCCTGAGCCTCAAACTGCAACAATATTCTGGAAAAATCTCACTAGCTGCTTGCTTACCCTCTTCCCCGAGCCATGTGCTGTCTGTTCCTAAGACCAGATGCTGGGCTGGATGCTCCTCTGACCATGCACAGCCATGTTTCCATTTTCTGCCAAGGTCTGAGTCTCATACTCTTCAGCCACAGAAAAAGTGAATTTTGAAATTTCACCAGTGAGAATTAGGAATCTGTGTGGGACCAGGGTCACGACTACAAGTAAAGCTGTGACTTAATTTGCATTAACAGTGTGCTGAAACTTCACTATATATAAAATACTCTTAAATTACAAAAGCTTGTGTTTTGAAGCTGTCCAAAATCCTAAAAAAATCCACACCCCAAAAAAAAAAAAAATTACAAACATGGCTTGATTGATCTAAAAGCACAAGTTTATTACTGGGAGGAGGTCACTGCAACAGAGCAGCAGATGACAAGGCACTGAGATCACCATAGCAAAAACTACATGGGAAGAGAGAAGTTGTATCACTTGACTGGAGGATGAAGAAGATTAAGGTTAGAGTTGGATGAAAAATTTTTGGCAAATCTTGAAGATGTATATAAGTAGTTTCAAGCAAAGGCAAAGATAATTGAAGCAGGTAAAAAAGAGGCAGTAAGAAAGTAACGCAAGCTTAGCTGTAGCATTCTTTATCAACTGGGAAAAGGCAACACAGATTGGAGTCACGTGTTGAATAATTAAAAAAGAAGATTATTGCATCAGAGATTATTGCTGTAGCCATCTGGACATACTTTTTTATATTTGTATAATAAAAAACATGCCAAAATTTGTACATGGATGTAAAGAGAAACCAGAAGGAAGACAGTGATACAGCAATTTCAAATAGCTGTTTTGTTATTTTTTTAATTATATTCATTTAAAAACAGTTCTCTGTCATTTAGTTTATCACTGTATAAAAGTACTTGATAGTACCTGGTATTTAGCTTTCATAGAAATGTAATATAACACATTTTAAATGTGAATCAGCAATCTAAAGGACAAAACTGTACTGTCAAAACAAAACTATTAGTGGATATTCTGCCCATTAATACTAGGCAAACATCCAAAATAAAGATTATATTAAAGCAGTTACTACCTTAAAGACCTGCTGGATGAGCTCCAAAGGGTCATGAAATGACTACTGTCACAGCCTGCATCCATCACATAATAAAGGCAACTTCATCTTCTTGAAGTAGGTTCAGTCCTGAAGTTCTTTGGTACAGTTTTAAAGGGCACTAGGTATTAAATAAACACTTCTCAGCAAATGCGGGGTGGTCACAGCTAGGACAACCAAAATGCAGCGGAGGAAAGCGCAACTTTTATGGCAAATCCACTTTTATGGCCCCATTTGCAAATGCATTTCAGACTCCCAACTCCTAATAACTCCCATCTAATTACCAGCTTTTGATTTGTTTCTTTCCATCAATAACCAATATATTCTGCCTTCACAGCAACAGCTTAAGCGACAGCAAGGTTTAGCAGACCGATATGAAGGACGAGGAGAGGTAAGGCAGCTCAGAGCTCCCATCCCACATCACTGCTACAGAACACTTCTGTCCCCCACCTATTACTTATATGTAGCTTTTCTATCAAGGTAAGCATTCAAAACACACACACATCTCACCAAGCTTCTGGATTCTTTCATCATTTCTTGGATAAGCAGTAGAGTATCCAGCAGGATAGGTGGCCTGAACCATTCAACAGTTCAGTCTGCACTGATTATACAAATCAGTACAGATAATGTACAATTAGTATCAGATAATGACAGAACGGTTTTTGTTAAAAGTGACCTTAAACATCATCTAGGTGCAACCCTGGTGATGGTGTCCCATAGGCAGACACCTCCCACCAGAGCAGACTCAATAAGGGGTAAGTAGGCTGCTACTTCACTTTGTTGCCTTTTAACACTGTCACTGCAAAGATGATGATTTATATAATTTATAAATCAATAAGATTTTTCCACACACTTACAAAGATTTAACACACACATGAAAGCACTGTATAATGTTTCCTCTAGTCCCACGTTTAACTCCCGTGACTATAAGCAAATTACCGTCCTCCATATCAGATCTTGCATACAGATCTCTGATTAAATTAGAAGTGCAACAGAAAAATCAGACAGCTCCCCTCTGTATCAGTTCTGTCCTCTGAAGATGTTCATCAGAAACATAGGAAACCCTGACAAAGCTATCATAATCCTGGAACAAGAAGGCAGAAGGAAAAAAATTTATTTCTGTTAGATCTTCCTGAAAGTTCATCCACATTTTTAGTTACTCGCTAAATCCTGATGTAAGATATAGATATTTTAAAGTTTCTGTGAAATATCAAGCTAATAAATACTTTCCTAAAATAAACCAGGTAAAACTAAAAACAATGGAAGGCACAAAAATTTTCAGACCATTCTACAGCTAAAATATCCAAACCAGCAGAGTTTGCAAAAACAAAAGGCCAAATTCTTTATTACTACAATGCTTACATACCCCATGTATTCACATATAGAGGTTTTACACATTATGAGGAATATCCCTGCACATGCCTGAACCTTGTCAATACAAACTTGCTTATTTTTACTAGATTCTAAAATATATCACAACACACACAAAAGAAGTCCTTCTAAAGAGAATAAATCATAATTTAATTTTTTCCTCCAACACAACAGTTACAAATTTAAGTTCTATTTTTAATTCTGTTTAAAAGTAGTAAAACTTGACACAACAGAAATCATATAGTATCTGGTGTAATGCTCTCAATGAAGTTGTCAAACAACAAATAAGGAGATGTCAAATAGCCTAAAGTTAAATGAGGCATGAATGGCTCTTGACATACATGTTTCAATAAAGGAAATCCTCTTGTGGGTTTTCTTCAGAGTATATACTGTGCTGCTCTGGGTATTTGTGTCTCAAAAATAATAAAATAAATATTCTCTATTTTTTCCCAGTCTGAAATATCCTCTGATTTTATTCAGATTACTTTGATTCCATGGTTTATCTAATTCTTAATGATGATTTTTATTTTTTTTAAATGATTCCCATTTACAAGCTTTCAGGAAACAAACCTATTCCATAAAGTTATTTCACAAACTAACAATGTTGTGAAAATTCAATTTCTTTAGTGACATCTATCCCAATGGTTTCTCAGTGGCTGACAGCTTTCATCAGTCAAAGACTAAATTACATGAAGTGTCACTGACGTCTCCATCATATCCAAAATCACTTTGGTAGCTTTGTAGCCATCATTTTTCACTTACCACTTTGGAATCTCATAAGCATACAGCATGTATGCACAGATTGTATACATTGAAACATAGCTCTGACTGCTCCTTTTGAGCGATCTACACTTCAGAGACCATATGTGTCAAGGTCACCTTCAGCTCCTAAATAGAAACACATAGGATGATTGTGTCTTTGCTTAGATTTTTGAAACAGTAAAGGTACAGACTTAGCTTTCTTAGGCTGGTTAGTTTGCATCCCATTCTTCTAGAAACGCCCCCCAAGTTGCTTAAAGGGAAAATTTCTGACCATCCCTTCATTTTATGCCATGTCTGGATGACCTGCAGTCTCCAAGATCCTTAGTGCTGCCCAAGACTACCAAAAATACATATTATATATATACACCCCCAAAACCCATACAGTAGGGCCTGCACCCCTTTTTGTGCTCCTCTGTGTGCATCCACCCTCAGTCTTCCAGTCTCTGTAGACCTCAGTTCCTCTCCTTTTTGAAGTAACCAAAACATGCTGTCATCAGCAGAAGAAGGTATTTATTTAAACACAAATAAAATACTAAAACATTACCCAGCCTTTCCTGAATTTGCTTTTATTTTTTTTTCACTTGACAGTGGTACTAAAAAATGCTCTTACAGTATTAAATCTCACAGTCTCCATCTCTTCTTCTGTAAGCCTTTTGCAGTTATATTATTTCTCCTTTATTTACAAAGTCTTTGCATTGATGTCATTTGCATATCGCTACAGAAAGACATGTTGTTAAATCTACTTTCAGGACAACAGTCCAAGAACAAAGCTCTAGAAGGAATTCTAAGAAAAATGGCCATTAAACAAAAAATGAACCAAACAAAAAAGAATCCTTGGAAATGGTGTCTATTAATGGTACAAGGTAAAACACAAGTACAATAAAATATTTTACAAATAAAACCTTCCTTTTGGCTGTGGGTGTGGTGTTGAAAAGTCAGAGCAGAGAAGTCTTAATTTATGCAGCAGTACTTGGGTACTTTGTGCAATAATAAAATGCAGGATTTGATCTAGAGAGAGGCAAAAAAAAAAAGAGACTGGACACACAAAAAAACCCACACCAAAACCACACCAAACAAGGAAACTTGCATATATTGTATGCATCTGGCCAAGTAAAAAATTTCTGGCACGTTAGGAAATCCGTAACTTGAGAAGACAGACATTTAAAATGCAAATGACATTCAACTTACCAAAGAGTAATGTCAAGCTTCCTAGCATGATGCGGTTGCTATGCTCTACCTCAGCATGCTTCATCAGAGAGAGGATGGGACTGTCTGAGGCACACACTTCAGATACAGGAACAAATTCCCCCCATCCTTTCATATGTGGCCAACTCTTTCTCCTGCTGCATGCCCTGCCACCATGAGGCTGATGGGACAGGTGCAGAGAGATCTAGCAGAAATCCTAAACTGCTCATGTCACCATGATGCATTCTGTTTCTTTCACTATAGCCCTACCAATTTCTACAGCTAATAATACAACCGTACACAAACACCTCTTTTACAGAAGAAATTCTGGGCAGAGTTCATAGTTCTGCTTTTTTAGAAGATACAAACCTGTATTTATACTATAATAAACACATCATATAGAGAGATGTTGGAAACATAAATTGAAACACGTTGCTCTCACTGTGAAAAATCTTTGCAAACCTTCAGTGCTCTGTAAACAATAAATAACTGAAACAGAGGTCATCTCATCAGGTTAACCATGAGCCATGCTGCCAAGATAGAGTCTGCTCCAGCTAGTACATGTATTAACAGGGATTTCAATTTCCAGGGCTGCCAATCTTGCATGTTTTCCAGTACTGGATTTCACCACATTTTATAAAGATACAATCTGAATCCAAGTGCAAAATAATTCAACTGCTTCAGTGGTGTTTCCAAAAGAGCTTCCAGAGAAAACAGATTATACATATTTTAATGCACACTCTGCAAGTATAAAAATCTCTTTAATGTGAAAAAAATATATATAAATAAATGCACCAAACTTGGATCAACAGAGTAAGCTCAAAAGGTCTCAAAACAGTGCCTTTTTCTACAAATTCTTCTGACATTTTCAATCATCACGACAGGAAAAAGCATCCCATGAGACTTTAGACTAATGAGAGATATCTGGAATAATTAAAGGTAGCATCTCCATTGCAAGGATGTGACCTGAAGGAGGGCAGTTGTGCCAGTGGGGAGGAAGCTGAACCTTACCCCTTACTAGAATTTTAAGTATAAGAAAGTAACAGAGAGATTAAAATTATAAATCAAAGACCATTTAGTTTCACACCAGGTGTTAAAACCCTCCTTCTAGATGTCATTAATCTCAAGGATTTAACTGGCTTTAATGGGAAGAGTCTCACTCTCTGTAGCAAGAAATAAAGATTCTTCCATTAGGCACAATGACCTCATCTATCCCTCCCTGATCCTTCTTCACCTCATATGCAGATTCAAGCACAGCACAATTCATCATTTCAGTAAAAGCTGTTTGCAGCTCAACGATCTGCAGTTATGTTACACACCAGGCACGAAGTTTCTGAAAGAGAATGAACCTCCTTCCACTCTGAAATTGCTATTGCTGCTTTGCAGCAATGCAGGTTCCCTGTAACAAAGAACAACCACTACTACTGAGCTTTCCATTGTTATGTTTCATTTGTTAAAATTCCACAGGTCCAGCACAAAGGGAAACCCTCATCACTACACACACAGTGCCACAATGAAGACACCAGAGGAGTCAGAAGCCCAGGAAGAACTTTTCTTCATAAATGGACGAAGTCAAAGAATTAGGTGGGTGGAGAAATGGCTGACCTAAGCATTACTTTAAAATGGTTATGACTTATGTTATATAATTCTTCTTCTTTGCCTTTTAACTGCTGTTATTCTGCAATTCCCATCCATTTATCTAAAACTACACCCTTGTATCCCCTCTTCCTGCAAGAAAAATACTCTTTCCTCTGGACTGTACATATCATTTTTGTCTTTGCAAGTCTTGGCCATATTACTTAGAAATTCTCAGCTCCATTTCAGCTTCTTTAGATTCATTTTTGCTACTGTTTTAACAAAATTCATTTTGGCCAAGAGCAACTAACCTCTCTGACCTAATGAAAAAAAAAATTTCCCCTTCAGAATTTTTTTTATTTCAAGTCCCCTTGGAAAACTTCCCAGAGGAAGTACATATACTGGTACAGGAAGTTGGAATACTCTTTAATACTTGCAGGGATTCATCCATCTCACATCCATAAACCACTGATGGAAAATCGAAGTGCTGCTTTAATTCCCAGTATCTGCTCCTCTCTAAGCTCCTAAAATTGTGTTAATTCTTCAGAACTTTATTCAGTAGTTCCTCAATCTTGTTTACATCTTTTCATTCAATTCCTTAAGATCAATTCACCTATTTTCCTCTAATCTCCTTCCATGACCATCTTCCTTCCAGTAACCTTATCTGCTCCAGACATTTAAACTGCTATCATTACGAGGTGCTGTCACTTTAAGCCCTTTCCCTTTGATCATGATAATATAACTCAAACACTTTGCTTCTCAAGCTAATTCACAAGCACAAAAGTATTGCCAAATTTATCAGTGTTTTCTCATTCTCTTTGTACTTCCTTTAGGTTTTGCCATTTCATCTTGCTTATCTCTCCCACTGAAGTCTACTGTCTCTACACCAAAATGTGTGTCACTAGAACTCACAGATTGAGAAAGGGTGTTCTGGTAATTCCTTGTTCCCTGACAGGCACTACAGACTGTGCAGGGAAAAACGTAAACAGAAAACTGAGATTATTGGACTAAGAATTGAACTCTCAAAGAAACAGCTTGAACATATTAAAACAAATTTAATTGTAATTTATCAAGTGCCAAAATAAGATTAAAAGCATTTATCTTACAATGAGGGAAAAGGCTCCAAGCTCAGTGGGAGACCTCAAATTACATAACAGCTTAGCATTTTTTAAAACAGTGTTAGTAACAAAGTTCTCTTCTGGGACTGCACTCTGCAACCTTACTGTTTATAAAATAGCACTGAAGAACCACCACAGTGGGTCAGGCTCACAGTTTAGCCCAACTGAAACGACAAAACCAACTCAGACAAAACGTCCAGCCTGACCTACTACTCTGTCTCCAGAAACAGCTAAGAGCAGATGTTTGGAGTAACCACATACAAAAACTCTCTTCCACACTCCCCAAAACACTTCATACTTCCCATAATTTGCAGCTCAGTAACTTTCTTACCCAGAGGTAGTACCTTTATCAACTCTTTTTTTTTTTCTTCTTTTTTTTTTTTTTTCCTCTTTTCCAAATTTGTTCAGAAGCTCTTTGTACCAATGCAACACACACAACATGCTATGGCAAGGAATTTCAGAACTGACTTACACACTATGTAAAAAAACCAAACCAAACCACTTGTTTTCCTATCTTTAAAACTGTTCCCTGCCTGCTTCATCTCATCTCTCTTCTAATACAAAATTAGGTGTCACTGAGTATTCATTTCCCATCCACAGACCTCACGGGTCCTATAATTTTATAAATACCTAGCATTTGCATCTGCCCATTCTCTCTTTTCCAGTCTGGAAACTCTCATCTACTTCAGTTGTTCTTGTATGGATGCTGCTCCATGGATGTCTTCTGCATCCTAATGCCCTTCTTCATTTTTGTTGCCCTTCTCTGAAACTTCTCCTGTTCTATGCCACTTGTTCTGAGATGAGGGGACCAGGACAGCACACCATCTTTAACACACAAACACTTGATAGATTTAGAAAGTGGTCTAATATTTTGATTTCTCCCCTTTCAGAGCAATTCCTGAAATAAATTTGATTTGTGATAGCTACTAAAGTATAGAGTTGATTTTTTCAATCAATTCCTGTTTATAGTCCCACGACCTCAAGCTAACTCAATGTACTTTAACATTATTGATCCCAAATTTCTTCCATCATTTTAATGGCCACTCGGTTTTACATGATTCTTTTGTATTTGTTTCAGACTGCCCCCTTTTTGTTTACCTTCTTTTGTCCTGAAAAACTTAGTTTCAGAAACAAACCTTGTTGCCACACTTTTATCCCAAGTCACTTATGAATATCAAAATATCCCCAGGCACTCAAAGACGTACCTACAAAAATCCACTGGTGATTTCCAACACACTTTTCTCCTGAAGTTTTTCCTTACCATTTAAACAATTATTTACACAGTTGGTGGTCCTCCTTAACTTGTGCTTGTTTAGTTCCTTAAAAAAATTTCAAGAGAACTTTGAATACGAAAGAAATTTTCATAATTTACGTAGAACAATGATGCTTTTCACCTGCATGCCAGTTGTCTCCTTCAAAGACTACAGAGGCCATTTTTGTGATTTGACTTCAAATCACAAAAATGTCAGCTAGATAAGATCTCTGGGAGTTTTCCAGTTGGACAGTCTGGCTAGCCATTAAAAGCCACAGAAGACCAGGTCAGCCAGAGCAGTGTCCAAGCATGACTTGAAAGCTCCATTGGGAGAGGTGCCACCCCCACCACAAACTCATGTTTCATTCGGTGCTACACTACACTCCTACAGAAAAAGACTTACCGACAATGTCTAATCAGAACATTTCAATTTGCAATATGTGTACATTAACCTCCTGCTATTGTTTTGCCACAACTAAGAACACTGGCTCCATCATATTTGTAAGCATCCTTCAAGTAGTAGCAGGCTAATATTAACCAGTTCACCAGGTCTTAAACATCCTCTTAATCAGGCTTTTATTCACAGTAATCCTTTCTCAGTATCTACACTGTTATATTCAATGTTCTTTCTAAAACAGAGATACTAATCTAGTTTTTAATTAATCTGCTCAATTTAAACAAGAGGCTCATTGGTTTTTAGACTCCCTGAGTCTACATGAATGCTTCCCGAAATATGGTATGAAAATTAGACATCTTCAAGTACTCAACTGGTGAGACTTAAAAGCTGCTGCATGCCGCAATCAATAGCTGGTCTATTTCACTCTACCATTCCTAAAAAAACTGGGTAAACTACATCTGGACCTGTTAAATTGAGAACAGGAAATTTGTTCCAGAAAGGCTATCTCCTAAAACTCCTATAAGAAGGTTTCCAAAACAGGAACCGCTCGGCACTTTTCAGCGGTGAGCACATACACACAAGAATTACTCAGTTTTCTGCATGGCTTTATCTTGGATTGTTCCTGTCACAGCATCATTATACACAGGCCACACAGAGTCTCCAGCTGGCCTCCTGCTCTTGGTGTGGCTGAAAAAGCATTTATTAACTTTCTGTTTAGCCTGATAGGGGAATGTTTTGGTCTTATTTCCTTCTTTGAACACAGACACAGCTTTTTTTTTAAGATGTCCTCTTGCTTTTAATAGTTTCCTCTACTTTGTCATTTAGCTATACAAGCTTCCTTTTCCTAAGATGTTTTTAGACTGATGGTAAGCATTTGTGTGGAACCTCCAAAACAGCATCCTGAAATAGTCACCTACAAACATGTTACTCCTACAGTTACCCTTCCAGTGTCACTTCAAACAAACATCCCCATTTTTACAGTTTCCCTTTTTGAAGCTGAGCATAATTTTGGAGAGGTAAAAAGAGAGGTGAATTGGAGGTTCTTTTTCTTTCATTCCTCCCATTTCCATTTGTTGAATTTCCTCAGCTTAGGGAAAAGAGAAAGGCAGAACCATTGTAAAGGTCTCGAAAGCCACGTCACAAGTCTTTTTTCCAGGCATAACCTTATAATCTCTCCACGATATCATCATCTAGTGACTGAACAAAATACGGACTCTTACCCACCTTTTAGTCACCATCCCTCTGTAATCAGGTACTGCCTCTGTTCAGCGTTTGTGCAGAGCCTAAGTGGGGTCCTGGGTCTACGTTGGAGGCTCCTAGGAGTTAAGGAAACACCGAAGAGAGATAATAGGTATTGAGGAGACAGCTCATCAGCAATTCTCATTTATTGCAGACATAAAACATGTCTCTCAAGACAATAAATTAGAAATGTAAGGCACTTTAACTACACAGTGTGAACAAGAAACAAATGGAAAGAGATAGACAAAAAAAAAGCATTCTTTAAATTGGGATGAGAATCAGAAGAGGAATACTTGTTGCAGAATTATCAAAATCCATGAGACATGAATTTGAGAAAAATCCTTACTATAAAATTTTGCCTTGGTGTCTTAACACCATTAAAATTAAACATGCCTAATACATGAACTTAAATCTGTCCCTGAGTAAAATCCATGACAAAATTCAGATGGCTAAAACTTCAGTATTCTTCCATCTTTCCATAAAACATAAAGTTCAAGAAAGAAACATAGTTACTCTCTAATATCTCAAAACAATACAAAAGGCATTTTCAAGAAAGAGATGCATCATTAAGCCTATTTCAAGACATTAATTCTTCTTGTAGGAATGACAAATACAATATAAATATTAAAAAATTATCTTGCTTTTTTATTTATTGAAACAAAGAAAGTACTGCTAATCAATCAGGTGCTATCTCTACTTGAAACACTGGAAGACAGGAATCACACAGCAGTTTCCTGATCTAAACATCTCAAGAAAAAGGCACTTCATAAGAAAAAACAGTAGTACTCTGTCCAATTTAAGCATTCATTTCCTAGATTAGGAACATCTACAGAACAGAACAAATACACCAGCAATCAACAGTTCACCCTTGAACCTAAAGAGAGACATAAGGCAAAAAAATGAGTCATTGTTCCACTCTGTTTACTCACTTATATGAAATGACTGTACTAGATGACTGGAAGTGTTTGTGATTTTTTTCCAGTGCTTTCCTGACCTATCAAAGGCTCAGGAAATCTGCCAAATGCATAAGCATAGAAATGTTTGGAAACATCATACAAAGAAGAACTCTCCAGGTTGGCCAACAAAGATTCAGATTTATGTTTACCTCATCAAAATTTCTCAAGAATCCCATTCTCCCTATCATTATGTACTTCAGATTATAATTTACATATTTTCTCCTAAATTAAGAATTTATATAATTTATATCATATGTGCACATATACACACCCCTCCGTGAAAATCAGTGATGTCAAACTCTGCTGCAGAAGTTGCCAAAAGCAGATTTAAATGGTATTCTCCAAGGCATAAGGATCAATCAAAGCTAAAGGATAGAAAGTCACTTTCAATTTCATAATCCAAGGTGGTAGGAGAAGCTTATATTTTTGACAAGACATTGCATCACTTTTTCTTTGCCTCCCACTTTTCAGAAAGGCAAGGACAAATTTAAAACTTGGAAGAGGACCAAATTCTACTTTTTATACTACAATGTACCAGAGAATACTCAAACTCCTTAGCACTCAAACTACCCGTCACCAGTGCATGTTGATGACAAACTACTCTGAGACATTCAGTCTGTCAAGTAATTAATTACAACTGTTACCATGAAGTAAGTTCTACAGACAACTGAAAGCAACCCATCTCCAAGATGCAGTGTGCAAGTGATTTATGTATGCACTCATTACACCAGAATGAGCAGCTGAATTATTAGACTTTGAAACATTACAAAGAAGGCTATATACCTCAATTTTCCTAAACAAGCCTAACAGTAGTACTGCTTTCTATAACCATTTGAATCTGCCCACTGTCTCCCCACCACTCACTTCACAATTCTTATTTCTACATAAACATAACAGATTTTATTCAATCAAAATAAAAGCTTAAGCAAGTTTACTTTTATTCTAATCTTAATAATTAGCTAAGCAAGACTGGAAAGCAGAGTATGAGTCCATCTTATTGATTTAGGGAAAATATGCAGCACACACAACAACTAATACATAGAAGTTAGATTTCTACATATTAACGTCTTGCTTCCCTTACACTTCTTCATATGGCAACTCTGCTGCTCCTATGACTGTGGTGGCACTCTCATCAAGCACAATACAGTACATGCTGCAGGTAGGATAACACCAGAAACTAATCTGAGTATTCACTAATTTAAGCTAAAATTAGACTAACTCAGTTTGCACAGCCCACACCAAACCAGTCTTACAGAAACTGTAAATAAAGCAACCAAAATTAGAAGTCTAACTGCAGAAAAAACACATCAATTATTTTACTGGAAGGTATGCAATCATGTTTCAGTTTACTTTTGCTTTAGTTTAACATCAGTTGCTAAAACAAAAAGGCTAGAGTGGCTTTGCTTCATGCCTCTGTCTCCCACTCTTTCCTTTCAAAATGACTTCTGGAATGGATGATCAGTTTCAGTGTAACACAAAAACATCTACGAAAATGGTGAGGAAAAACAACAGACAAATTCACTTTCCAAACAGTTGTTTGTACCTACTCCCAATGACAAACACTCTCAAGTGTCACAATGACACAGTACACAAGAGCCATGGTACATTTTATTTCCCAGAAACCCACTAATTTAAAAGAATGGGGCAGTGAGGGGACATCTACAAATGGATAAAAATAGACATAGGTGTATACTAGTGGAAGGCTTCAAGAAATCATCACAAGATTGAAAGATTAACACATGGGAGTGTTGATTCCTGCTGCTGCTGGGACATGGTACTAAAGTCACTGGCATGACCAAGCAGTGTGATTGAGTCTGGCAGGGCGCCACAGAGAGCACCTCTGCTGCTACACGGGTGCAGGCACTGTGCTCACATCTGTCTACTACACTTGAAAAGACATTTGGCTACACAGTGAACTGAGCAAAGAAACAACTACAGCATGTCTAGACACCACGGCTCGTCTGCACGCCGAGGCTTCCCCCTTCTGCTGTGGCTGCACAGCACCGCTCAGGCAGTGTGCCACGGCAGAACCCCACCTCACCCACTCAGCTGGGAGCTTGCCAGGCACTCAGGATCTTCGCACAACACCTAATGACAGCCCCTGTTCACCTCGCAAGACAAAAAAAGGACATCAAGTGGGATAAGAACATGCCAGCTCCACATCATTTCACCGGCCACCCTTGGCTGTTTTACTTCACAAAGTTGACCACCTGAGTTAAGGAAGCTGCTCCAAGTGACTGTGGATGATGTCAGTGGAGCTAAAGTCGAAGTGCTAGGGACACCAGGGAGATGGGGTTTTTCTGCACTTCAGTGTTCTCACCATCAATGCAACAGAGAACTGAACAAATGCAAGTAAACTTCATGTAGTGTTAAAATACTGTTGAACACGTTCTTTGCTTTAGCTGAAATCTGGTAAGAGCGAAATTCTTGTCAAAACTGAAAATGTATCAAAACAGAGAAAGGGAGAGGAAAATAAGTTGAATAGTAAAAAGATAAAAAGATTCTCCTTCCTCTTCCCCTCCTCCAAAACATGCCTGCATTATGCAAATATATCCTACTTTCAGGAATCAATCAAGTATGAATGATTACAGCTGCAATACGCTACCTTGTGTTCCTTCTACAAATACTAACATTTCTCCTTATGATATGTGCTAGCAAATATTACTACTTATCTTTCTCTTCATGCTGAAGAGGTCCTTGCATAAGGAAAAAGATCTCATTAAATCCAGCTTATTTGCTTGACTAAAGAACGCACATGGAAAGATGGCAATTATTGAGAAGAATCGAGGCATAAGAAACATGAAAGAAATACGAATAGGCTTCTTATAAATCTGCATTTTTGTTTATATGCTTTACAGATCACAATATTGGGCAGAATAAAACAAAAATAAAATAAATGTAGGGATTTTTAGGGGGGAAAAGCAGAACAAATGAAAAATCAGTAAAATCCTTGAACATGTCCCAGCCAACACTGCTTCAGACACAGAACCAGTCCATACAAATGCATCACAAACAGACAGACAGACACCTGCAGACACACACTGCAGAGCAGAAGCACAGAGTGCTATGCCCGCTCCTGCTTCAGTGCAGTGCTGGGAAACTTCCAGGTCTTGACACATATATCTTCTGGTTCAACTCAGAAATTACATCCAATCAAAACAGGAGCACCAGCAGGACTCTCCTAAGTTCCAGCTTCATTCTCGCCGTGCTGAGCACAGGCTCCCAGGCACGAACAACTGTGGACATGTGCGCACACACACGGGTGCACGCAAATCACATAAGCAGTAGATCTGACTCATCCTGAGTTTGTCAGGCTGATTCCAAAGGTATGGTAAAGTCAAAATAATCACAACAGACTCCTTTAGGCCAAAATACAAGAAATGCAGAGACTTGGAGTGCCAGGCCAGGAAACATATTGCTAGCAGGAAAGCATAGACCAGAATATGTGAAGTAATCAGTCCACCAGAGTTCTCTGGATGAAAATTACAAAACAGAATGACATAACATTTATCTGGTTTTGCAGGGATTTGACTAATAGTAACTTATTTAAAGCCACTGAACTTGCTCTGCTACTTGCTTTAACTCTATTGAGGTCAAAGTGACAGGACAAGCTAATGTTCATTTAGCGTTTTAACTAACCACCACAGATTTATAGTCCAAGAGCAGCAGCACTTAGTTCTTCCAAAAACCCCACCATGATCTCAAAATAGTCATTTTTAAAGTACAATACATTACTAAGACTGCTGACAGAACAGTAATACCTTGTTTAAAATGGTAGAGATGGAGAAAAACAGTAATAAAAGAGAAATTATTGTGGTCTTGCTCCCACTGAAGTCATGTTTTTCATGAAGACTTCAAAGAGCGGGGAAAACATGGCCTTTATCCAACTTTCTGCAAATTACACAACTGAGTAATTCTATTTAAAATAAATCAGTTCTGATTCAACTCTCATCTCCTTGAGTTTGACAGAAAAACTTCCGAAAATCTTTATTCTTGAGTGTGACACCATTTATCCTTGTGCTTCTCTGGTGTTTTACTGAAGTCTATAGGACATTCCAAGGGCTCTGTTGCCACTGGTATATGCTGCCTACATGTCTCCCAACTTTTACATGGTTTTCTGAACGTGAATTTCACTGGTTTGACGATCCAGGCAGACTTTTCCAGTTCCAGGATACTGACAAGAACAACACCTTTTAGTACCTTTCAGCCAAGTGGTATTAATACTGAGGACACAAAAAGGCCAGAGTGTCATGACTAGAGAAATCAACTTCATAATGCAAGTCAAAGAAAAGAATTACTGAACACCGTAGCACACGTACACAAGATTTGTTTCTGTGTGTACCTCTACAAGACTTGTATAAAAATAAATGTTTCTAGCATTTTGGGGTGTCCTTAAGATGAAACTCAATAGATGTATTATGTTTGGTTTAGGTTTTTTTTCTTCATTTTGGTTTGGTTTTGTCTGTGTGTGTGCATATGCATTTTAATATTGCAAAAGGGTATCATGCACTGGTCTTCTGAAGAAATCTCCTTTCTTCCCCAGTATGCAACACTGTACTGCTTCACCTCTTCGATCATTTTCACCTGTAAGATAAATAGTCTCAACATCACTTCACCCACCCTGGCAGGAGCACAACTATTCTTGGAATAAAGTGTCATTCCTTTTCTGGAATTCTTCCAAGTAATTTCATGTCTTAACTGATTCTCTGATTCAACTGACATGCTGGTAGCTGATGCTAGCATGTAAATCCTAAATGTTATTGATTATCATGTTTTCCAAAATCTATGAAAATTTGGGAAAAACCAGCAAAACTGAATACCCTGTAATTTACTCTGCATGAAACAGCTGCTCCCTTTCTTTCATTAACCGGTATATGGCTGCTTTATTTTCCAAAGGCAGCAAAGTAAGCTAAGAAAGGTAAATCCAGAACTATTGAGTATCATGGAAGATCAGTCCTTAGCAAATGCATCTTTAAATATGTAACCATAGAAATATTGTTTTCTCTGACCTTCGGCAAAAGCCAGTGAACCTTTTCATTTCAGTTTTAAAAATTTCAAATAAAGCTTAGATGATAGACACCTCCTAAAGAAAAAAAAAGTCTACAAGCCCAAGTGAAGTCCTAGATTTTATTTACTATTCTAAACTACATTTGCTGTAAGGCAGGATACCAGCTGATAGGTTTTCTGTAGCATAATTAATTCAGAGACATCTGCTTGCTAGAGGACCAAGGATGAAGCTTGGGGTTATGAGACCTGGATTATAGCTCTCACTCAGGAACTGATTTGTGATGTATCTTTGAGAACATTGATCTGACCCCATTTCACCATTATAAAATGTGAAGATGTCTTTTACTATAACCCATGCTCTTTAAATAAAATGCAAGTTTTTACATATCTCAGTGAATTGCATTGAAAACACTGCAGTTCCAATTAAGACTGAACTCCTGAGGATAGTGACAATTACAGGAAACCTTTATGGTTGTCTTCTCTCAGAGAGCCCAGCTGCCTTCTGGAGAAACAGGACTGAACAGATTCATGTAGGTATTGCAGATGCCAAATAATTACAAAAAGGCTAATCCTGAATATTGCAGCTGCTGATAATGTTCACTGCCTAACAATGCAGAAAGTATTACACTCACTATTGCCTACAGCATGCACTGCTACAGAGAAAGAAAAAAAAAGCAGGGGAATGTAGTCTGGGAGAATTCTAGATGATTGACCAAAGAGGAAAATCCAACTCAGTGCATATAGCCTGAGGTTATTGGGAAAGTGTCTGCTAATATGCAGCAGGCTCCCATAATTGTGCAGCTGAAGCAATAATACCCCAACAAAATGCAATTACAATGTACAGTGTTTAAAAACTCTGCCAGTTTTCACACATGTCGGTTTATTCCAAAAGCTGGCTTATCCACTTTGTTAGTCTAAGTGTTCCAATATGATTTAAAGAAATCATATCAATTCCATTTTAAATACAGGAGATCATATGAAATCCTAGGTAAGTCTATAAATTTTATATGTGATGTATCAGGAAAAATAAATTGACTTGTAATCTGTTTTTCCAAATGGGGGAGACTTCTTAAACCTTATGGGAAGGGGGGTTGGGATGGGGAGGGGAGTGTGTGTATACATTGGTTGGTACAACTCATCAACAAAGTTTATACAGTTTAGGTTCCCAGCCCAAATGTATTGGGATCATTTATATGAGAGAGAGAAGTAACAACAGTTTCTTTGTCTATAGTGCTTTCATAATCTGTGTCATTTTTTTTTCTGGTTTTGATTGTTCTCCTTCAGTGATGGATGCTTTCCCTTCTTCCATCTCAGCATGCACAAGAGAAAGACAAAACTTAACATATCCATCACTGAGCCAGAACACACAGCACAGTCCATCCAGTACCATAAATCCCGAAGTGATAGATGCTCCCTGCTTCCACCAGCAAGATTCTTAGCTCTTCTACTCTCTCTTCAGCATGAAGTTGAATGCTGGGAAGGTTAAGGTTCATTTATTTAGTTGACTGTAGAGATCACAAGAATATGGTCATTGTGATGTGGACATATTCCAAGTCTTGTCTGAAATATTCTTACCCAGGGCCAAATGTTTCCCCATCAGCAATGGACGCATGCAATGCTTTGGCATTCTTCTAGCAGCCTGTCCCTCCCTCCCTTTGCCACCCCACATGCATGCAAACTCCCATCTCCCTGGCTGCTCACCATGCTGAAGAAATCACAAATGCCTCAGGCTAAGCAAATAGAGAGAGGTAAACACCTCACTCCTGGGCATCATCCCAGGGAGGACACACACAATAATTGCCACGCTCCCAGCAGATTTTTTTTTTCTTGTGTTCAGTACTAACAAGATTAAGGAAGAAGAGTTTTAATATACAAGTAGGATCCCTGTCAAGACTTTAATTACAATGCCTAGTTCATTAGAAGCTATTGTTGAAAACAAATGCTTTCTATCCTCTGCAGTGCACTAGGCTTAAAAAAGTAGGCAACAGATCCCAGAACTGCCCTGCACTTTGCCCACGGTGAACCTCCTTTCACAGCTCTCCTTCCTCCTGTATCTACAAACCACAGAATCTACACATTTTCAATTAACTTACTACATCCACACTAAGTAGAGCATGAAGTATGGGATTCCGCATTCACCTCAGGTAGCTGAGAAAGAATACGTGGATCTGATTTTGGCTCTTGTATTTCAAGTCTGTTTGAGATTCCATCTTCATACAAAAAATAATGTGAAAAGGAGGAGGAGATTTTGGTAGCTGGTGCTGGAGTTGATCTGGAGTTTTGGAACTCAAGCTTTGGGAAAACTTACACAGGAAAGTATGCAGAGACGCGGGCACATGGTCCTGAGGCACATTTATTAAAATGCAGTGTTAACTTCAGTATCAGGTATTGGCTCACCAAGCAACATTTAGAATCCAGATGTTAAAACACAACTTAAAATATGAATCAGTTATACATATACAACTAACTGCAGTAAACTCACCAATTCACAGGAAACTCCTATTAGAAACACTGTTAGGAATGTCCAAGAACTTGAATTGTGAAACAAAAATTTTGCTTACTAGGCCAGAATAGTGGGATGCATGTCCTGTTTAAATATATCTGCAAGGATTTGTATGATTCCATTGTTTCTGATCTCTTGTAATTATATATGAAGAAGGGTATTTGATTTAGAACATCTGCATCAAAGCAAGCCACTACAATTTTCCTAGAACAACTGCAGGAAATATATAGTACAAACAAGCAGAAAAAACATCAAAGACACACCTGAATTTCATATGGAAATCCTGATTTTAAGACTGGTACTCCCTACAGAAACACAAACAACACTGCTGGAAAAGCTGCCATATTCCAAAGTTCTCATCATCTTTCAAAGGTAAGGTAACTCGAAACAATGCAACAAAGCAAAGAGAAGCTGAGCCACAGATAAATTTGTGAGATAATCACACTTTGACTAAGATAAGCTTCAAACTCTACCACAGACTAAATATATATAGCTGGTGCCCATGCTGCAATTGTCAGGGCTTTTACCCACCACACAACTTATTCTCCCACTTTCAACCCCAAGGTCTGAGTTTCTTCAAAACAAATTAATTTGGCACTCACATTACTTGGTGCTGGAGGCAGTATTGATACATGGAGATCACAAATGAAAATTAGACCACACAGAAAGGTATACTAAATTTCCCATATAAACACAATGTTGAAATGGGATTTGAACAGTATAACATAAAAGTAATAGGATTGAAAAAATACGTAACTTTTTGAAAAAAATGTATTATTTTACCATCACCACAGATGAGCCAAAATGAAAAAAAATGTGGGAGACATTTTGCTATAATGACACCACACAGTCAGTGCTGGCCCAGAAGTGCACATCATTTTGCACATTCAGGAGGCTCCTCTGGTTCCTTCCCTCAGAAACTCTGAGCAATAGTGAAGGCTCCAGTTAAACAGAATTCTAACTTGAACTTCTTCCTTTTAGCCACAGGAAGAAGGACTAAATGCAAAGGGAACATTTAACTTTCAAATATGCAACTTTGACTTACTGAAAACACACATCCTAGCAGGGCATTCAGCAGATACTCTGGTAGAAGCTTCTTTGCTCTGCTCCGTCTTAATCAACTTAAAATAATGTAACTGTTTGAACCAGTCTGAGGACTAGATTTTGCTGTTAATAGAAGAGTCTTTTCTTCACCAAAATCAATCTATTTAAAAAAAAAAAAAAAGGCAATATCCCCTACCTTCACTTCTATTAATTTCTTATCCCCCCCTCCTTTCGTGGTGGTGGAAAAGAAACTAAAACCAGTTTATTGTTACCCTCCACTACCAGTCAAAATAAAGGTAAAAGATGCCTTTTGTTTTTGTTTGTGTCCATACATTTCAATGCAAAGAGTTACCTTCAGATATTTCCTCTAGAAAAAATTCAAGTCATAACCTTAACTGTGTTAAATCAACAACTGCATTACAAAACGGAGAACTTGGTCTTTGAAAGATCAAATACACCTCCCCAGTGTCCCTTGCCCAAAATTGGGCTCCAAATTCAGAAAAACATTCTTCTTTATAATTTTAACCTATGTTACAGTCCCTTCTCATTCCCCAAAAAATCATCTTAAGGTCACGGTCCAGATGCAGGATTTGAAGAAAACTTTCTCTACCCAGAAACAGATCTTTTGTACTGCTTTGTGTGCTACTACTGGGAAATACTGAGGAAAAAATGGGAAAGGTTTTTCTATTTCCTTGCTGGAAGACGATGTTCCCCAGCACACCAATGGGCCTTGTACTTCACAGCCAAAGTCTCAAAGTTTGTAGAGCAAACAGACAATCAGACAAAGTGGTTTGGGATGCAGCACAGGGCAGTTCTCAAGGCAGACACCAAACATCAGGGAAGACGAATGATGAGCACACTGTTTTTACTTTATTTTGCACATCTTGTTATGGCAGACTGGCGATATGCAGCTGTTAGAATGCAGGCAAAAAATACAAATCAGAACCTGCCCTCCTGTAGCTCAGTAATTTCTTCTGCTCCTATCCACTGAAGGACAGCTCAGAAAAATACTAAGAATGAAAGACTCCAATAAACACTTCTTGGTACTCGAGTTTTCGGTACACAGGCTGCCTTCCTTTTTTATAAAGTATGAGGACCATCTACTGTTTTATCAGGTAGTCAAGAAAACATCTAATTTTTATACAGAGCATTAGTGGGAAAGTTCTGCATAGTCTGTAAACACAAAAGAGAGGCAGGAATTAAAACAGAGAAGAGGGAGAAATCATGATTCAGTAACTGAAGGAAATCAAACCTAATACCGAAATTGAAAGAATAAGACAAGTCATCCAGTGGGAGGTTAATAAACTCAGCACCAAGAATTTTGTTCTTGTTTAGAAATTCTCACATGCTTAAAACCTCTACAGGAGTCCATGCTGTTTGCCATTTCCTGACAATGTCCCAATTCGTGCCCCATTTCTGCATGTCTTGAAACATCTCTAAATCAGAAAAGTCACTGCAGACAATAGTTATGGACGAGTAGGCTAAACGCAGTATGGTTTCCTTTGTTTTTCTTTTTTTTTAGAGACAGCAGAATTTACTTCAATTTTTAACAGAGGATGTATCACTGGGATTTAAGACATCTGTTGTTTTTTTCAGGTTCCAAGCTTGGCTTTCAGTTTGCAAGTTAAAATCAGTTTTCTAAATAAAAGCTAAAATTGATATGGGGAAGCTCAAGAAGAAAGTAACAGTTACCACAATATCTTCCCTATATCCTATTCAGTGCCAGCTTTAGAAATGTCAAAGTCTTTTGACAGCAATATGGCAAAATTAGCAAAGCTCATTTTCAAGGCATCTTATCAGTACAATGGGATACAAAGTCAATAAAAGCTGCTCAAGAGCACCTCAGTTCTGACTCCTTAAACTGCATAGTGGAAATCTTCTGGGGAAATCTGTATAAAACCCCAAGTTAGTTGCCCATCTAGTCCTGCTAACGGTGTGTGTTATATACGGCACAGGAACACAATTTCTTCAGGTATTTTCTCCCATTCTGCATTAGCCGCTTTTCCATCAAGCATATTTTGCTCTTTTTCTTGCCTCTGTGTATTAGAGAGTCAAAGGCTGAAAAAGATCTAAAAGGTCAGAAAAATAACATAAGTTTACCACCCCTTTTTAGGATGTACTTTAAAAAAATTGCCTCAGAAGAATCACCTTCAATTGCAACAGTAAAACCAAGGGGAGCAGCTTTTACTTTCTTTCTGTTTGTTTTTACAGACATACTACTTTTCATGTGTGATATACCTCCTTAGGGAAAAACAGATTGGTAAAGGGTGCCAGAGATGTCCCCTTGATGGCAAAGAAATGAGGAGAGTGGGAGAGAAGCAACCATGGTAATAATTTCATTCAGATTACTATAATCATTCCTACTGGTCTCCACAAAACACCAAATAAACAGGACTGGAAGTGATTCAATTCCAATTTCAGCCTTTGAATACCTATAAATATTCCCAAATGACTAATGAGAAGGAATCCATCTCATAAGAAATACTGACAGTGCAGGATGAAGCTCACTCTTATAATACTGGGAGAGCTAGCGAGGGAACTAAATTTTTAATGGATCTAACATTTCCAATACTTTCATCCTACAATAGAAGAGCATTCATCTGCTCTGCCTTTCTTTCTGGACAGTCCTATTTTTAAATCAACTGTATGACAAAATGGTTCTATTTATATATTACAAAATGCAATAAGGTCCTCGGAAACAAATTAGACTTGAGGCACAAAGGGAGACCTATCACATAAGAACACCTCTGGATGGACTTGACAGCTTGCTCAGTTCAGACAAGTTACATCATTTCAACTGCTTCTCTATCCCTCAAAACAGGTTCCAGACTTACACAAGACAGACTTAAATGAAGATATGGCTAAACTCTTGTTTGTAAGGCAATATTTTTAATTGATCCTCAAGAAAATTGACCAAGATGCAAAATTGTTCATATTTACTGAATACTGGATGTCCTCCTGCTTTCACAGAACTAGTACTTCTCCTCAAACACACACTGCAGCATTGATTCTGTTTTGATACTAACTGTAGGAATTGGTCTATTAGAACTTCAGACAAATGGTGAAAATAGCAAATGGCCCACACTTTAAGGTGTTCCAGAGTTTTATTTCCTTCTTTTAATTATCTAATTTTAAAATGCGATTTTTCATTACTTATCTTGGATTATCCCATTAGATTCTTATTTCAAAGGGCAATAAAAACAAAGTAAAGTTGTCTCATGGAGTTCTCAAACACTTTTCTGAATAGCAAGGTTGTTCAAATTAGACTTCAAACAGCACTGCAACTCCTCTGGAATTCTTTTTAAATGCATCATCTGCCATATTTTGGAAGAGTTTTCTCCAGCACACACTGAAATCAAAACCTAATTTAAAATGCTAGTACCTCATCCTGCAGATGACAAGCTTTGAGTTCCCTCATGGTTTTTCATTAAAAGAAATCCCATAACTTAGTCCTGCAGAACAACTCTAAGAACTTCTACGTCATGGATTATTAAATTGAACCAAAAGGAGAAACATGTTTAAAATGCAACATAAATCTGAAACTTGATGAAACTCATCCCTTAATCCCATCCAGCATTTATTTTAACTAAGCAATTTATTTTTACTAAACTCACACTGAAGCCCTAAGAAAACCTGGTCATGTCCAGCTAGAAAGGGAGACAATATTTACAATTATTTCTAGGGATTTTACCCCTTTTTGTTGCACTGTTTTTCCCTTTCCTAGAACATAAATTTTAATACTGAGGAGTAGGTAAGCAAAAGAAAGCACAAGTAAAACCATCACCCCCAATCCTGAACACAAGAGACAACAATTAATTGTACTTTATTGTGCGTGCTTGAATAGGTAATTCACACTTAAACAGAACAAGAAATTTGTAGGTACTATTTCCAACTTCATCACCCATCACCCTTAAAATTCAAGTATTCTAACACACATATACACGTGTACGTATATAAAATACAGAACAATAATAGGATCACTTATCTTGGCCACCCCAACCATTACAAATCTTTAAATATTTTATCATAAAACAGCGGGGAAAACGCAGCTGCTAGAAAATTGCTTAACTGTTTGATCCCTATGGGCATCACATATAGTTTAGCTGAGAACTCATACTAAGCAACATTTTTCATTTTAAAATAAAATGCTGCAGTACACATATTAAAAAAAAAGGCAGCACCAGAAGTCTCAAGACAATATTTTCAAGAACCCCACTTTTCTAATATACAGGCATGCACACACTGCAGTGTCTTTTTGGCTTCTAACATAGAAAGTATATCCAGAGACACTACTTCATCCTTTTCTAGGATGTTACCAGGATAATGAATTTCACCATCTGAGATGCATTTAGAGTCAAGGAATAAAGTCACTCCACAGGACAATTGCCTCCTGTTCCTGTACCAGGCAAATTAAAGTCCCTTCCTCGTGAAGAACTGAACACCATGGATCCTACAATAAAACTGCCAAACAAATAAAGAGCACACCTTCGGAGAAAAGTAGAAAAATATCAAAGTCACAGCCATGATTCAGAACAATCTGGAAACTGACGATAGGAATGGAGGGACAACAGAAACAACAATAACCAACAAAATGGGACAGTGTTCAATGTGTTAAACAGAGCAGAGAACAGTTTCTTTTAATTGCAAGAAGCAAATACTGCAAAAAGAGGCCACAGAAAAGACCACAATCTCAGCGCCAAGAACTTAAAAAAAAAAAAACAAAAAAACAAAACAAAACAAAAAAAACCTTCCTCCAAAATAATCCCAAAATTAAGCCTGTAAAAATGATAAACGATTAATCACATCACCATCAAGATGTTTAATGTACTTCACTTGCAAAGTATCAGTCACAAATCACAACTGACTGAGATCTGATTACAAAAACACTGGTGCCACCAAACCCATGAAAAAACAATAGCCTAATGACAAGGACCACTGTATGATCTGTGTTTGATCTGTTATTTTCCCAGCTAATAAGTCCTCAGACTGGAAATACCATGCAAAAATGCCATCCGGGACACAAGGAAAAACATCAGCAATGACTCCTTTGCCCTCTCTTTTACAGAAGGCCTGATCACTAGTTGCAGGCGCAGAGCACTAGTTGCAACACCCTCAGCTTCTGGAGACATGATGATGGGACAGAATCTTCACCTCTGATGTGCCTGAAATGGTTTACTTACACTCAGAGCCTATTTAGAGTAGACTTTGTTGGACTTTATGAACCTTTGTTTTAAATCAGTTGCAACTCTTGGCATATTACACAGAAGCTGTAAAAGAAGGTGCTCTTTTCCCAACATGAACACAAGCTTTTCAAGATGGATTTTGAAAAAGTTAAACTCTCCAGCAAAATGGCTGGAAATAGCAACTGCTTAATGGTTTAAAACTTTTTCTAAGCACTGGTCACAGTCATCAATAGCCCAGCACTTCAACAGATGAAGCAAGACCAGCAGAAGGACACCTGAAGCAAAACACAACTTCACAACTTTGCTCCTCTTAAAAAAGTAAAAATGAAAAAAAAAGGC
>WBMY01014421.1:419935-487184 GCA_013397315.1 Donacobius atricapilla
GGGGGGGAGTGTGGTGGAATGAAACATTTATGAAAAATTACTGGAACTTCTGGAACTTGTCTCCTCCTAAGTATATGAAGAACAATTTTTGACAGTTGGGTATCTAGGAATGCCCAGACTGCTTGTCCAAACACAGCCTGTGTTCTCCTCTCTGCCAGACTTCCCATGAACTGAGAGAGCTCTGAGGCCTCAGAAAGGTTAGAGGGAAGAAGGGAACCTAAGGTCAGAAACAAGCTTAAACTGACCCAGCTGTAATAACAAAAGCATGCAGGCCTACAACTCAATAATTGTCTTACTCAAAAAATACCCACTGGTTTAAAACGCCTTATCATTTTCTTCACGCAGATTATATAAACAGAATTTCTTGCTTCCATTTTTTTGTTTGTCTCTTGCATACAACAGGAGAAAAGGCTTTTAAAAGCAAAGTGAAAAAGGTGCACAAATGTGACTCTTAAATCACAAAAGCCTATAGCTAAATCCATACTGAAAACATTGAAAAGTTTACCTAAAGGTGCTTTGTGAAACAATTACCATATTCCCTCATAGGAAAATTCCCTAAGAAATAAAGCAGTTTCCCAGAGTACTGTAATTGCTGAAGGCATAATTGTCTAAATCCACTAGAATTCTTTGAACTCTCAAAATATTTTGTCATTTTGGGGATTTTTCAAGGGGTAAGGATGTTCATCTTCCAGAATGCAGTTGTGAGTAACTTCTTACCTCAGAGGCCTCTTTTTTGAAGCACCCTCTCACCTGTCATCTCCATTACCCTTTACACAACAGGTGAGAAAAAAGTGCAACGTGCTCTTCACAAATAGGGCAGTTGCCAAATATCACCTGATATTTTAATGTGCTGGAGGCTTTTGCAGATTACAGTCATAACAGACATCAGGGTCAGCAACACTGAATGCAGGCAATTCTCTCATGCTGAAATACTCAAAGCAGCAGAAGCCCTTTTATCTAATGTACACACATTTTCTAAAGCCTGATCCTTGATATCCATGCCAAATATGCTTGAGAGGTGAAATGCAAAGTGAAATTATTGCAACATCTTTCACATCTGGGAAATGCAGCTGTGGCCTGCACATTCAGGTAATTACTGTAAACAAGCATTTTCCTAGCATATCTTTTTCCCAAACCTACTTCCAACCTGCCTTTTCAACCAGCCACTACTGCTAATTTCTCATCAGACCTTCCTTCCACTCCATCTCTCTTCAAAGAAGCTGTACATCAGCATCTGCAAATCCCTTCCCTGTTCCCCTGTCCTTTCCTACTCTAATTTGCTGATGCCTTAATCTTGCAAGAGCACAGTTGTTTACAACACAAGACAGATTTGTTTCAGTATTTCTGTGTACTCCCTTCAATTCATCATCCATTGTTTTGTTTTAAGGTGGAAACATTTTGCCTTGTTCCAGGCTTCCTCTATGGTTAACAGAGCAGTTCTCATTACGGCTCTTTATTATTAAACACCTCCCTTTTTTCCTCTGCTTGAGGGCACAAATGTGACAGTCAAAGACCAACTCTTATGATAACTACTTTTTCAAAATAAAATACTAAATAATAAAATATCCTTCATAAAAATCAGCATACAATATTTGTAGTGAGCATGCCCATGTAGAAAATCGTTTCCACAGATATACGTCAACGCAATTGAGCATAACGTGAAAAACTCAGTAAGTGTAAGTGACCCAACATAAGCAATTTATGTCAGGAGGGAAATCACAGGAACAGAGCAGACTGACTTCAGTTGCCATCATGAGTGTGGAACCCAGGAAATACTGGCGATCTATTTGATTTGTTTATGTTAAAAGATAAGATCTTAAAAGAGATACAGTTGTGTAAGATGAAAAGGTTCACTTTTCATGAAAGCAGAACGCTGTAAATACATGGTTGGATTGTGGGTGAAAAGATGTATCATCTAAATAAAACTTAAGTTGCACGTGGCAAGAAAACACAACAATAATATTATCAGAATAAAAAGAAGTATCATGCTTTACACACTTGCCAGACCCTACCTTCCTACATTAAAATTCCTAGTAAATTAGTCCAAATCCTTAAAAGAGGAAAAACAACAACAAGCGAGAGACTCTTCATATAAAGAATATAATTATTTTCTCAATTTAAATCCAAAATCCCTTTAAGCAAGAAACGAGACTTATTATTTCCTGTTTATTCTACTGTTGTACCACAATGAATAAAGAAACTCTCAACAACAATGAAGATGAAGTGGTTTCATATTAATTAAGTGCTCATTAGAGAGAGACAACTTTACCCCTATCTCAACAAAAAGCATTCTAAACCATCACAAGAACATCAGAAAGAAAAACAAGTCTGTATTCAGCATTAAGCATTTAGTTCATTTTACTGATTTCAAGAAGCCCAGTAAAATATTCTATCTAATGTAGCTGATTTATATTAGGAAAAGAGCTGGTCATCCTGTGGAATTGGAGTCACACTGCTCAGTACAACAGGTCTGTGCAATTAGAAATGACCCGCTGTAAGTCAGAAAAAAAGCAACAATTCAGAGAGAAAGACCTCCTATAAATCACAGACATTTAACTTTTACAGTTCATAAACTAATAAATTATGTATCTGTGTGGGTCACAGAGGATCATCCTTAAGCGAAGTTAGAAAGAGGAGGACAGAGAGGCTGAGACGGGACTGTTATGGAAGGAACGGCACCAAGCAAGGCTGGACAGACAGCAGCTGCTCTGCACACTCACGTCCCCAGCTATTAACAATGGAGGCCAGGCACATCCAAAAGGATGCGCCAGGAAAGCCACACAACACAACTTCTCTGTGTACCTTAGAGCAAAGAAACAAAACAATATTCCAAGGCTTTGAGATGTATAAGACTGTCTCCATTAAATATTTTTTTACATAAAAATATGACCTGCTATCTCTGTACAAAACTTTTTTTTTTTTTTAGCTAAAGCAGAAACAAAAGATTTGCATATTTCCTTCCTCTTTATCTTTCTCCTCAAGAACCAAGTAAGCAATGTAAAAGTCTAACCAGCTCACCACTTATCTTCACTAGCATTTATCTTATATCTCTATTTCTATGGCAATTTTTTCCTACATAAAACAATGTCTACTCACTTACTGTATATGTGTTACATGTTAAAAACATGGACATACAAAAATCTAACATTGACAGCTACATTAAAAAAAAATTAAAATAAACCATTTTAACTTATCAAAATAAATGGTCTTCTCTGCCATTAAGCAACTCAAAGAAATATAAATGTTATGCATTTATTAGAAGAGTCTGTAGGAAAATATAGCTCACAATACTTCCATTACCAATGTAATCTTTCTATTTTAAAAGACAGCAACTTCATGATTTACCATGTTTGTGCTTTCAAGCTGAGATAAAGCTGCACAAATTCCCTCTGTATCTTCTAAGACAGTGCAACCATCTACCATGAAAAGTCACAGATGGCTTGCTACTCTAAGTGTGCAGCAGGTGAAAACAAATGCCACATCAGGGCTGTCCCTCTGCACAGTAACAGTTTTCAGTGTGATGGCTGCTTTAAAGGTTACAAAGAAGGTATTACTCAATTATCTCTAACTTGCATTTTCTATGCATTGAACTTACCCAGCTTTAATAAAAAAAAAGTGTTCTGCTCATCACTTATGCATCTGAAGTGTTTTTCTCTATAAAGCTGGCATTCTGTCAGCTTTGAGATTGCCTGCTAAACTGCCCGTCCTGGCTTGCATTATGAAAAACAGGAAGAGGCATGCTTTTATGAGGCACACAGCCAAAAATGAGTAATATTCAACAGTTTATATAATTACAGAAAACACAAATTTGCTGAGATACATGTAATATGAAAACTAAACTTATTTCTGTTTTTAAAAATCTGTCTCAGCATATGTAACTACATACCTACAATATTTGATTTCATGAAACTAGATCAACATCTAATAATTTCTAATACAAAGAGCATTCTACAGCTAACTCAGGGCAAGTACAGTGTAGTATTAATTACCTACAGGCAGGTATTTTTTTTTTAATATGGATATAGCAACTGATACTGGGGGTAAAAATAAGTAAATGTTTAGCATTTATTATCACCATTCAATCAAAAGAGTACCCACAGGAATGTCCTCCTCATTGAGAAGTTCTTTTAAAACATAAGGCTTCACTATCTTTCCCTTAACATTCAGCACTAAATACTGAGTATTTACGTAATGCTCATAAAATGCAAAGCATTGACTGTAGTGTTATCAACCATTAACATATTCCTCATTAAATATCTGTGACAGTATCGGCCTGTTAATACAACTACCTGCCAGTCAAAACAAACAGCAATTCTAGTTCTTCTAACAGTAATAGGAGACTTAAGAAATCCAAAGAGCTGCAACTAATACAGCCATCTTCAGAACACACATTGAAGTCTGGAATACCACACCAAATCAACATAACAGCAGTTTCTAGAAAACTGTGCCCCTGTGGTGTGAGTAATACCAGGGAAAGAACAGGCCATGCAAAAAGGCAACCTCCAAAGCCCACATTCAGTTTGCGGGAAAGACAAGTTATTCTTCACATAGAAAATCACACCCTGTAATTTCCTATTCCAGCAATATGGATATAGCAGCTCACTGACATTTATATCTTGACTTCCCAAATAATAATAACCAAAGTACATTTTCTTTTTCAGGGGTTGATGGGGGGGATGGCATGGGGGCCTGATTCTTTCCATTAACAAAGCAAGAAGGATTTGGTATTTATTATGACCACAGAAATTTCACCTCGGACAACACAAATTTAACTTCAGACTAAATCCTGTCAAGAGTGCCTTGGGAACTAACACTTTTTTACAATTGAAATTGATCTGTGATGCATGTGCAAAGACCTTACTGCATCAATACTCTCTAGACTTATTCTAGACTCACACACAATTTATTCCAACTTGACTATCTTGGTTATTTCATAGCTTTTTCCCTGCATCCTGTTTCCCATTCTTTTTCTTTTAAATTTCTTTCTTTTTCTAATTATTGTGAGTAAAGCTCATAAAACCATTCCTTGTTTAATTTTTCTCCAGCTTCATCTGTTGAACAGATCACAGATACTTTAGGAATCGAAAAGGCTTTGCTTTTTTGCGTCAGTTCTAATTCCTCAGTCGTAAGATTTCTGTCATCTTGCATCCCCTGTTCCACCAACATCTTGAACTTCTAAAACATCACAGCAGACTCTAGACAAAGGTGGCTCACCTTGTGTTCACCTCTCCTGGCATCCCTGCAGAGCAACCATTTTACATACCACGCCTACACACACATGCACACAATGGACAGGCTGGTACCCTTCTGAGTAAACATACAGCGCTTTCTGCCTCCTTTTATTCTAAAAAGGAGCAAACTCATATATAAGGAAATAAAATCCAGTCAGTTCAAGCCGTTAAAAAATTCACTGTAAAGATAACATTTACCACTTCGGACTTTGCATTGAAAAACAAGGATAAAAATCAAAGGACGAGATTACATTACACTCCTTCCATCGTTTCTTATCTTCCAAAATTCTTTATTAAACTCCATGTTCTTATGATAATCAGCTTTACAGCATTATTCCTCTTGAGTCAACTGGTTTACTGCCATGAAACCACCACATAATTAGCCTAAAATGTACAAGCCACAAGTCCCTGTAATTCAACTCTACTATCTTATCCCTTCTATATCAGAGCAAACATCTCTCTTTCCCGCAGATATTTCAGTAAAATATAGATATAAGTAATATAACCATGTGATTGAGGAAGAAGTAAGTATCACCCAAAAGATGCATGCACAGATCATCAACCACAATCTTTTGAAGCTGGAAATCAAGGAGGGAAGGAAGATGCAATTATCACAGAGTAGTAATAAACCATTTTCATTTGTCTCATGATTGCCAGCTGATAAATCTGGGAAAGTGCCAAAGCATTCAGGACGTACAACAACATCCTGTATTAGGCCTATATTATAACATATTCAGCTGCATATTTGCTCCTGACTAAAGCTGGTGTCAGAATACCCAAAATACATCTCTAACAATAGGATGGGTTGCTTGTTCATAAAATAACAAGGTTAAAAGTCACCATTCCTGAACTCATTTTTGTATTTAAAAAAAATTTAGGTACTACTAACTATGTGTCAATACTTAAAACCATGATGAGAATAAATAAAAAAAAAAGTTAACCAGCTAATTATTAAATATAGACATTCATCTTTTCACTTTTCACATTTAGGAAGCATTTGCTCATCAAAAAAAGTATGCAAATATATCATTACAGGTGGAAAAAATTTTTAAAACAGAAAAAATACCACTAAATGGATTTACTCAAAACAGCTTTTACCTCCTAAAATGAATTAGGGAAGGTACAAATACAGATTTCACTTTTATATTTAAAATAGCCAGACCAGCAACTCACAGGAAGGCACAAAGTTTGACGCAGTCCATGCTGAGATGCAATTCCTGGTAGGGTCACAGTTCAAGCAGGGACAGTAGAACACATGCCAGCACCTGAACTACTGCCAGTACACTGAAATAGCAGTTCTGACTAAATATCTCATCCAGTTTTGACCAGAGTAGAACTCAGGAACCACACTGGTTTTGGAAGTCTAAGCAAACATCATCACTTGTTTTAAAAAAAGAGTAGTATTTTAAAACCATTTAATCCAAGTTGGTATTTGAAGTTTCAAATCAGATTTTAGCTCTTAACTGGAAGGTATCTCTAATCTGCAGGTTTCTCTTTTCACATTTCCCAGTAGTCTTAAATACAAAAGTTTTTAGAGGTCTTGACAGTTCCAGCAAAGATCTAAACAGTCTAAAAAAAAAACAAAACAAAACAAAAAAAAAACCACACACCCAAAAAAAACCCCCCACATACCACCAACCCAAAAAAACCTACGTTGGCTTGGCATTGGAGATAATCCAATCAATTTCTCCAAAAGTCCAGAGCACTAGAAAATACACTTCAAATGGTTGTATTTGCAGATAGCTTGTGTCCAGCAGAATAACAGCAAAAGCATTTGCACATCACTGAACTAAGTTAATAGGTTTGTTCTGCATTCAGTACACCCCAGCTTGCAACTTAGCTAGTCCGTAGTACTCTAATCAGAACGGGGCACATACATGCACAGAAAAAACAAAGAAGCCCAAAACTAACATGAAGAAATCAGGGGGAAAGATTAAAAGTGAGATATGACTTGTTGGCGGTTTTTTTCAATGCCAGAGAAAAACACAAGTTCATTTCACTGACACTGTTATGTCTATAAATACCAGATATGGTCTCTCTTGTGGGGTCCTCAGCAGCACAAGCTGCAAGGACACATAGAGACAAAAGGAAGAAAAGCAAATTTTCCAGGTAAGCAGAGAGGCCCTTAGACAGTGACTACAGCCTGGCACAAATCTCCTTCATTATTTCCTACTACCTGAGAATGAAATATTAAAAGCTTTCTGTGGCATACCCTTTTAAATAGTCAGTAAAACAATGAGTGGAAAAGTGCCTACCCTCACATAAACACATTCAAACGAGGCACATAAGGCAGATTTTTGCATTACCTCTATTTCATATGTATCAAAAAAATCAGCCTTCAACCACTGAAAAACTGCTCTTTAAAGTGTAGGTCAATAGCATAAATGTGATTTGTCAGATATTGAGAGGAGGGAGGTGAGCAAGGGATAGAAAAGCCTTTTCCCCATTTCGTCAGAAAAAAATAATAAATCCCATAGCAAAACATGCACTAAGGTGTCCTGCCTGGACTGTCTCACAGGATCAGCTAGGGGGGCATGGCCAAGTGTCAGCTGATGAAGTACAGTTGAAAGTCAACTGTGGATGGACCTAATGTTTCTGTAGCAAGTCACTGGTCACAGAAAGGAAATCCTCACTTTAAGTTCTGACTCTGACTTGTCAAAGGGCTACACTGAAATAGGTGAAGTGACCATGCCAGCTATTACTAGAATTTTGATGTAGCTATAAAAAACTCATTTTAAAGTACTGAACAAAATTCAGTGCAGAATAACTAACTGGATTTATGAACCTTCTCTTCCTGCACAAACATGTGGCTAATAATATTAGAACCTTCTTGGTGGTATTATTATATGGGAAAATAAATTGTATCATGTGTTTAATGGTGAGCAAATAAGCACCATGAAGTAAAAATATAAATAATATAATAAAATACATAGCCAATTTTTTGTCTGATAATAAATATGTTTATTAGGATTATTCCCCAAAATGTAAGGCCAAACGTTAGACAAATAGAGATTTAAATTCTTATCAACTGCAGACATATACTAAGATGACAGATCATGATGTTTACAGGGCAAATATGGACAGGCAGGATGCCATTTTCCATTGTTTGAATTCAAGGTTTTCAGATTCATAAATTTCAGTGGTATTGCTGCTACGACTAATCCATCATGTCAATTAGTTCACTCTCATTATTTGTTCCAAGAAAGTTCCCACTATCTTCTTTAAAATAAGCAAGTTGCAGCAAAGTTTGCGTTGCATTTTTTTGTTGTTTGTTTTTTTTTTAATTGGATTTTTCCCCTATTTTAGGCGCCAGCTGGACAGAACTTAGCACAGATGCTGAGTATTTTGTTGTTCCTCAGGAGAGACATGTCCCTTCAGATAATAACCTTGATTCATAGCACAGCAATGTACATATTGGTACACACTCCTCTCTCTCTGCAAGTTCGGTGTATAATCCAACTCCTCACGATGATAAATTCTGTTCTGTGGAGGGTTCAGAAGTATTTCTACACATGGACCACCAGGACATGACTTTAAAAAAAAGTTCAAAGATGTGACCCTATCACTGCACTTCCGTTTGAAGTTGTCCTCTTACCTTTCATGTCAGGATGAAAACATCTTTGAACAGAACTGCAAAAACTCAAATTCCCGATTACAAGGACCTAGAAATTACTTTTGCAGGCAGATAATCTTGTAATAGCCAAAATCTTAAAACTAAAACTGTTGCATTAATATCCATTGTAAGAGTTTATAACATTTGTCAAATGCTGCATTCTAAGTGGCTCCATTCCCAACCCATGGGCAGATCACCCAGCAAATCAATTGCTATGATGACAGTGGCCTTCCGACTCAAAATCCAGCCCCTTTATTTTATAGAAACATTACTTTTATTGCCTAACTTTCACCATAAGATAAAAAAGCTGTAAGATGTCATAATACAAGAAACTGAATATGCAAAAAAACACTTACCTTGCACTAGCAAAAAAAAAAAAAAAACCAAAAGCAAGATGGCAACCAAAAGAATATATTTAGCAAAGAACTACTAGCATTAAAAAACAAAAATACAGCATGCTCAACCTTTGTTTCTTTCTCTGTACATGCACTTACCACTTTCTTCCAGTGGCAAAACTACATCACAAAACCATAAATATTAAACTGAAAATGGAAAAGATGTATCAAGTCATTAAACCTCACCTCTGATTCTCTGAGAGCCACTGCAATATTTTTCTAATGTGGAACATTTCTGATTAGATTGGCTTATGCGTGCAAACTTCATTAAAGTCTGTCCAAAAGGTAACTATCCTCATAAAAGCCAAGAAAACAACTCCCTTTGTTGCACTGAATAAAATACTGTTTATTTTATAACCTCACTAGATCTCTGTGAAGAAATCAGACCTGATTCTAAATGTAAACAATGGACTTCTGATACCAGCTCATTACTGAAACAGAGTTTAAAACGGTAAGTGATTTAAATTATTTCTTTCTAAAAACACTACTCAGTTGTTTTTATTATTATACATAAACTTAGGCCACTGGTCAAAAAGGAAAAAAAATAGAGACCAGCCCCAGTTTTCCCTCCACACATCAAACTACTTTTTCTTGAATATAATAGTTTAGGAGGGCAGGTACCTTTTTTTTTCTTTTTTTCTTTTTTCCCCGCTGGGTCTTTCACCTAGCAACAAGAAGTAGAAAAAAAAAAAAAATAATCGTTTTTAGGGACTGCATGAAAAATGCAAATGCACAAAAACTGTCATAGGAACTCTCATCTAATTCGCTGCTTCTACTTTAATCTCAAAGCATTTATTCAGACTTCAACACCTGCTCATAGCAACAGTATTATCACATACACATACAAAAGACAAGAATGAAAAAGGACAAAGGTGACAAAGTGAATTCCCCCTCCCAGCCTTCAGGTATTTTCTGTCTCCACATCTTCAAAGCTGCTCTATGGTATATATACTTTTTCAATGACCCCAAGAAGCTGCATTGGAAGCTAACCGACTACCAGAATGCTGAAGCACTGTTAACATCCTTTCCTCTCAAAGACAATCCCAAATTAAAGTTAGAAGCTAAAGTGGCATGCAAAATTCCAATGGCCAGAAGCTGAGGGAACTCCAAACTCTCTTTGCACACATGGTTTCCACACATAAATGCTACTGTCCCTAAGTTGGTGGCAAATGCCCCACAGGGTCAGGCCAATGTCTAGTCCAGTGCTGCATCTCCAACAGTAGAGACAAGGCTAAGGAATACCACAGGTGAGCCAGTTTCTGTAGCTCTTGAACTAGAGATGCTGGAAGGCAATATTTCTAGTACCTCCATACAGAGCTGTTGCCTGTGAATTAGACAGACTCCCTTTCTCCCTTCTCATCTGTCACCATCAGCCTCCACTACCTCATGCAGCAGCAAATGCCAGGAGTTCACTGCTGTCAGGGTATCATCGCGTTTCAAGTTTCTCTCTGTTCTTGTATCACAGAAATTAACAAATGACAGTTCCCAGAATTCCATATTGTGATTTCCTAAAACTCAGCTGTCTTCTCTGCACAGTCTCTTCCTCTCTATCATGACACCGTGGCCTTACTGCTTCCTCTTACTGTTTATGTCTATCTCTTAGTGACTATTTATCTCAAAACAAACATTTGAGAAGGTGAAGAGGCTCAGTTATTTGCTGCAGTGTAACCCATTTGGAAAAGTTTCAAAAGGAAAAAAAAATTTGAATACCTGGTAAGAAAAAAAGTGCATTTCTCAGCCACCTGACTTACACCTGACGTGATGGACAAAAACTAACATTTGAAACAAAAAGGTCTAAGCAACACTAGCTTGGATACATACACACACTGTAATATCATCCACTAGTACTCAAAAATGTTTTTCTGGTTTTAAAAGAATTATTATTTAATTAGTTTTCAAAAATACACCCACATTTTCATACACATTCATAACGGCCATCTGATACAGTTAACCATATGATTACCTATCTTATTCCTGCACTTAGAAGCAGACAGTGATGATTTTCTGTCGTTCCCAGAACTAAACAAAGAAACAGGATTCAAACTTAATTTTCAACATCTTTAGTGCCTTAAACAGGTCAGAGCCTAGTTAATCTTTTTTTTCTGGGCATTTGCTCAGAACCATTCCATACTACATTGCAGCAACTCTGTGTGCGCACCTCTGTTCATATATGGTAATATTTCTTACCACTACAAAATCATATAATGCTCAAATTCATCCTCCTTTTTCACAGCAAAGGTGCTAAATAAATGAATTCTGCTTCTTTCTTTGAATCCCACTAACAACAAATGGTTCCCAAAAGATACTTCCTCTTTTTTTGTTTCCCCTATCCCAAAAGGTGCTTCCTAATCCATTTGATGATCAGAATTACATATTTCATCAGGCACCAAAAAAAACAACTAAAACAAGCTGAAATGTAGATGCTATTTTTCAGTTCTTTCTTACCATCAACACCATTTTATCAAGCGAACAAATACAGTGAGATACAAGTCAGCAAAAGAAGTCATCATATCATTTTACCACTGATTGGAAAAATACTAATAGCCTCAGGCAAATCAGTCATTAACTCTTACTGATTTGGAGGGTGATATAGCATTAATAATTCAATAAAAAACACACTGAGTAATAAAAGCTAAGGGTTATTTATTTAACCAATTAGATCATTTTTGGCACCATCCCTGCTTTTGAATAAACGATGCATGTTCTTCAATTAATCATGAGAATTGAAAACTACAAATCTGCAGTCTCTGTCTCCCAGTCAAAGAGATACATTGCTTAAGAAGCCCAAAAGATTGAGGGAGAAAATAAGAATAATTTACATTCTCTGTGGACAAAGAGAGTTGGCACTGGAAGATGTGCTAATTAGCAAAGCTTGGCTACTGATGCTTAACGATCTGTTCCTCATGCACCACTTTCCCAATCCACTGAGAGACAGGTACAAATTGCACCTATAAAAAGTTATAATCCATTAGCATGCATATGAGGTGCATCTTGTTACCACTAATGTTCAACAGTCCCCTCTAATCTATGAGAGCGGCAGGAAGATGCAAATGTTTAACTAGAACACTATACTGAATTACCATGCACGTCATTTATTAACAGCTTTATTTTATTCAGAAACCTCACTGTGAAAAACCATTACCACCCTGACATTCTAAAGTCAAGGGCAGGGAGGGGGTTCAATGTTTTGAATGCTTCAGTTTTGATGTTTCTGCAGGGAATCAGTATATGTCTCATGCTCCATATAAACGCCTAATTCTCTACTATAAATTCTGAATTCCTTATATTACTGTGGAATTCAAAATCCCTGTTTTGAGCCTCTTTTTCACCAAGCCAAACTCTTCAGAGTGCACCCTCAACTGGAGTTACAAGGTGAATGCTCAATTCTCTTTAATATCTTCAAGATATAATACCAGATATATCTTGCGATTCGGATTGGCTCTGCTTATTCAGACAAAACCCAAAAATTATCCTTTACAAATCTAACAATCTGCTTCTATCTGATAACTAAAGTGGCTTCAGCAAGTGGATAAGAGAGAAATATAAAAGATGGCCATCATTTCCACAACTCATAATGAAGTTGTGTTCTTATACTTAGGTCTTCTGACATTAAAACTGGGATTTCATACAAAAATAACCAGAAGGTGATGTTTATTTACTTTAATATTAGTCATCCCAGAAGTAATGCTTCACAAGTTGAAAAACAATCTTTATAATGATCATTTGCAAAAGAAAATTTCACCTTCATTAAACAGACTAAGATGTGTCAAACTTACTTTTGAGAGAAATCAATGAATGCTAATTGAATGTAGATCCTATATACAGATCTGAGAGACAAAAGTAAATTAAAAGAAAGACAAAAGAAACTCTCAACAAAAACCACTGAAGATATCTACATTCTTTCCTCCCAATTTTTTTTCAGAGTAAACTAAAATTAGACAAAAAAACCTATTTTATCTTATTTTAATCCAGTAAGATTCCTAATTCTGGCTCAGGTGATGGGGCATTAAGTTCATTTTAACTGTCAATATCTCATTTCTCTGTAGCATTTTGGGGCCTTAACATGTTTAGGGCAGATTTTTTTGCTGTTTTTAAGTAAACGTTACATTTTTCAACACTTTATGTCACCTTCTAAATCAGCATTTTCAAGAAGGTATGCTTATATCACATTCCTATCCAATCACCTATCCACACATCCCAGTTTTCTGAGGGGAAACTTCTGAGCAACCAGCATGAACAGAGGACTCTTTTGTTCTCTGCAACTAAGAACACCCAAACTTCTAGACATTTACTTCTATATGCAGAGGGGGAAAGAGTTTTAGTGAAAGAAATGCTTCTCCAAATTAATTAACACCTCATTTTTTAAAAAAAATTATCTTCCTATTTAAAAATTAATCTGCTTGTTTCATTAAGTATTCAATCAGCCCTCAGTTAAAAAATTGGTATTACTTCAGACAACTAATGGTTGTGAGCTTTAGTTGTTTTTTGAGGGTTTTCTTTTTAATTAATCCCCTGTGCAAGAAGAGGCAGGAAATGCTTCAAATCTCAAATATATAAAAGAAGGACTTGGTACTTTTTCAAACTACATAGTAATCATAGTATCAGAACAAGAGATCTATACATATTCTACACCCCAAATTTCTCTTCTGTAACAAGGATTTCAGAAGATACAGGGTGTAAGTGTGAGTTCTGAGTGAGGAGTATGAAAACAATGAACAGATTTATATCAGTAAACCCAGAGCAGGAGCACAACACACCTGCAATTCCACAACCCTGACATGTCAGCAAAGGCCTGAAAAGTAGCAAACATTTAACAGGTCACAGAAATAATACTCCTATTGTTACTTACTGTTCAGGCATCTAGGAAGTAAATTATATGGTTTCAATACAAAACCCACAACCACAACAGAAGACAGTAACTTTGAACTATGACAAAAAGCAAAATACAAAAAGCAAAGAGCTGAATAAATAGTACTAGGTGACAATATACTTGTATAGTCTTTCAAGCCATCAAAGTACACAGGTATTTTAGGAGATACTTTTGCCTTTTAAACTCTCTTTTTAACATCTTAACTCTCATGATGAAGTCAATGTGGTGCTGATTCCAGAACTGATCTTCAGCATCTGTTCTGCTAAATGATGATTCATTCTGTCCTATTTCTCAGTGATGCCCAAACTAAGTGTGCATACCTCCTGTGAACAAATAACTGAAGCTTTCAAGCCACCAACACCATGTGTCAACCAGCAGTTTTTTCTCCCTTTCCACATCCAAAACACGTCCTTCCCATACCAGTTTTTTCCCGTTTCTCCTCACCATCCAATATCTCCTATTCTGCAAGGATTCTATTACATGTCATAAGTGGAACAGACATACAGGGTTTTCTCCCTTCTCTCCTTTAGCCATTAATAGAAGGGAAACAATGAAATATATAATAATAATGATTAATTGTAGCAGCACTGATTAATCTGGAAGTGAATTGGAGACGTTTCTTTTTTTTATCAGAAAAAAAAACTGTTTCAAGCAAGCAGTAACTGTCCACACAGGAAACAAATCTTTAACAACATAATTAAAAGTAGCTGAAGAAACATGGTAGTTTGCACCCCAAAATTCTGACAGAATTGGCCCATGATGGCACTGATGTGACAGCAAGGAGTTTTAACAACCAATCTATCAAGACAAACGCAAATACTTAAGTGGGAAAAAAAAATGGTGAGTGGAAAACAAAAAACCCACCATCTATCACAAGTCAAGCAAGAGTGAAAAAAGTGAAGCAGCCCAAAATCAGAAGTAGTCAGGCACCGAGGGAGCTACTTTCTTTCAAGATGGAAGATGGTTAAGAATAAGAAGTGGAATAGAAACCTAGAAAGGACACAAATGCAAATAAACCAAAACTATTTAAAGAAAAATACATTCCTCGCCTTAGAGAAAAGGCAGGAAAGTCTTTAGTAGAATTTGCAGATATTAAAGTAGTAGAATTTAAAGGAGTAGAATTTGCAGATATTAAACCTTGCAGTAATCACATAGCTCTATTTATTAGATGCAAAATCTATTCTGAATGATATGAACTTTTCCTTCAGATTTCTACAACTGCGTACTGTAAAGCCTCACAACAGGAATTCTCTTTTGCTCTAACAAGTTCTTGCAGCTCTGCACCAAACTCTTCTCAGCAGTTTACAGCGCTTGCACAGTAGCTACAGTGTGTCCTGCCCTGCACTCCTCACTTAGCATTCCATATAATCACAATACCTTTCAGCTTGGAAGGGACCTCAGGATGACCTATGTTCAATGTTCTGCTCAAAGCAGGGACAATAGTGAATTCAGACCAGGCTGTCCAGAGCCTTATCCAGCATGGTCTTGACAGCCTCCAAGCGTGGAGAGCTCACACTGTCTCTGAGCAACAGGTTCCAGTCCATAAATATCTTCATAGTGATTTTTTTCCCCACTCAAAACTGGAAGCTCCATGCTTCAGCTCAGGACTTACCTCTCACTTTTTCTGCATCTATGTCTGCGTGTACTAGGCCTCCCCACACCACCACTTCTGCAGCCTGAACAAGCACAACTGACCCGGTCTCCTCCCTCCCTTCCATGCTCCAGTCCTCAGTCTTACTGCCTGTCCAAGGATTCATTCAAGCTTATCAGCATTCTTGTACCAGGAGAGCCAAAACCTGACACAGGATTGCACATATGGCGTAATAAGTGTCGAATAATGGGGAACAATCACTTCACCTACTGGCTCTACTCCCATTGATGTGACCCAGAACACTGTCAGGGTACACAGCTGGCTATGTTGAAACTTCTGTCAACCCACTCCCAGATCAATTAACTCTAAGTCATCTTAGCTGAATTATGATTTTTGTCCTCACAATGACACTGATCTGTGTATTCATCCAGATACTCCCAGATCCAAAATTGATACATTGAACTACAATTATAAATTATTTAATGAAAACTATTTCACATATGAAAAAGCAGGCTGGCTAAGAGAACAAAGAATACATTCAGTTTAGAAAGAGTTATTTGAATACAAAAGCTAACCAAAACACAAAGGTATAGTATAACATATAAATCAAAAATTTTACACAAATCAACAGGCACCCTGAAACTGATTTCCAGTTTTACAGTACTAGGATCTGGTTGACCACAAACTGGAGAAATTAAGCCAAGTTACCATATTATCACTTTCTGTGACTATAGCACCTTGCAGTTCCAGTCAGAATCACATTTCACAGCAGCAGAAGTATTTTCAAATTAATTTTTAAGTAATCATTCACAAGAGTCCATAAATGTTAAAATTTTTCACAAAACTTCTGGTGAGCCGTGTGTGCATAAACCATTAAGCAGTTCCAATCTATAACTCTCCACTCACATTTGACAAGATCTGGAGAGCTTTGTTATACCACTTCAACATGTAGCAATTTCAGTATTCCAAAGAATGTCAAAGCATGGGAACATCTGAGCAAGTCATTAACAATTTAACAAACATGCAAACATATTCTGAAGACTAATAGATTAAAAAAAAGTGATGGACTAAACTGTGCTTTCAAGACATCCAAGTAATTTCTTAATTCAATTAATTGAATACATTTCAATAATTAAATTAAATCAATACATGTATTTTTTCTTTATTTTGGCATCCTGCAGTTTACTGGAACATAAAAAGCATTAATTGATCACGTAAACAGAATAAAAATTACCCATATGCTTAAAATGTGAGTTACAACATTTTCGATAGGAAGTGAACTAGCTTCCAGTCTCTAGGCTAAGTAGTTAAACTTGCAAAGTTTGAATTTCATACCCCTGAAAAATTAACTTGACAAACACAGACAGGTTTCACAGTAAATTTTCACACTGACCAATAAACTTCAAACAAATTACAATCTTGGTCTCAAAAGTGTTGACATAAAAAACATCATCAGACTGCAAATGCTGTTTCTTTAAAAAGTAAGTACTATTCTTCTGTTATTTTTCTTAAACTAGAGTCAAACCATTTAAACATACAGCATTCTTTGAGTACATTAAAACCAAATCATTTTCAGAGGTCTGTATTGCCAGAACTACTACTCCACAATTTCAACACCCGTATACCATTTTATATGGAATAAGAACCATAATTCTTACTCCAGGCAATTTTCATGCCCCTGACACCACGATCCAGTGAGGAAAGATAAGAACAATCTGGCCAGGGGGAAAAGAAAGAAAAGCACTGCAGCTTTATGCTCTCCTTCCAAAACTGAGCCCACTCCAAAGAATATCTCAGCTGAGTTTCTGTTCATGTTACTGGCAATCTGGATGAATGGAGGTAGAAAGAGGAAAAGCATCCATTTGGGTGCTGAGAATAATTTACACTGTAGCCATGAGGAAATATTTGCACATCCCTTTGATTAAAATGCAACGAGAACTTTGCATTCAGTTCTAAAATAATTACGTGCTTGCAACAGAGTAACACATCATAGTGACAACTGGGATACACTTTCAGGCCAAATACATGCAAACAAAAGATTGTATCTACGCAAGCACAGCCTGATAGTGACAAGCATTCTTTGAAGTCCTAACCCAGCATTATCTCTGCAAGAAAAACAGGATCATCTCTTTTAACTGCATTTGTGAAGTCTACTGTTTTCCAGAAGGTGCACTTAGAAATTCAAAATCAGGATTTAGTGGGGGAAACATTCTACTTTTGCATGCAGCACCTTACGAAGCTGCACAGTACCACCAAGCAAGATAAACACTGCACAAAAATCTGGCAAAGAAGGCAGAACAAGACACAAAGCTTATCCACTTAGGTCCTTGAGATGTAAAATGTTCTAACTGGAGAAGTGACACCTTACATGCAGAGATGGAGGGTCCAGCGCCTCTGGCAGGTCAGCAACCTTCTGCCCTGGGCAAGGCTTGCCAAAAGAATCCCTTGAAACTGGCAGGAACCCTCTGATCCTGAGCTACCACCAGCCAGGGCAGGGCAGGCACCATTACTGACACAGCCATGAAATCACAGAGACCAGACACTAAGCTGAAAACTAGTCTATTTCTGCTCCTGTTCTTCCCTGTTTCTAGAGATGAGCAAAAAAACCCCTAGGGACAGCATCTATCGGCATTTGGGCAGAGCACTGCTGCTTGGCAAGTACAACCTGGGAGGACACAGCTTGCATGCACAACTTCTCTTCCCTGATGCTTTTGCACCAGCAGGGTGTTCCCCAAGTGGCCTTTACAGCAGCTTGAAGTGACCGACAACAGCAGAGCAACCACCTCAGCCAGGGCAAGGCATGGCTGGTGCCCCACGGCCGGGAGCAGAAGGTGTCGGAGGACAGGGATGAAGCCCTCTCCTGTCAGCGACAGGGCCTTGACACCTGTGCCTGCACCTGTAGCAGCAAGAGCTGAAGGGGCAGCCTCTGTGGGGATCTGGAGATGTCTGGAGTCCCATACCTAACATAGCTGCAGCGGCCCCAGCGCAGGGCCCGGCCGAGCCCCTCAGCCACGGGCAGGGAGGACAGAGCCCCGGGGAAAGCCTGCGCAAGGGAGGGCAAAACGCTGCCCGGCAGCCGGGGCTGAGCCAGGGGAGCCCAGCCAGAAACACGGGGGAGGGACATAGAGACCCCAGGAGCAGCTGGATGGGCACATGGCAGCCAGTCATGGTCAACCCAACACACATTCGTGGTAAACACCCCTAGACCAGGTGAAAGCAATGCTGAAAACACTACACCACACTCCAGTCTTGCTGTTCACCCTCGTGGGTCATCATCCATAGCTACTCAAAGGCAGACACACAGGTGCAGGATCAGATTATCAAACAAGAAGATAATTTTGGGGTTTTGTGTTAAGCCGTCAGAGCTTTGGCAAATGGCACGGAAAACAGTGCTGGCTTTTAAAGGACATATCCCAATTTTACAAATTTAGAAATTAATTAAAATTCCTTGTTCTTATTAGAAATAGTGTGGCTACAAAAGTACAAAAATTAATCAGAGACTCAAGTTCACATATAACATTTGCAACTATATCAAATCCATTAGATCTCAAACAAATAAACCCTTTGTTTGCAGCCCACATTCCACATTTTCCCAAGTATCTCTTAATGGAAGTCTTTTCTTGATTTGTAGTTTTTTTGGATTTTTTTAATAACAACCCTATATTTTTCCTTCTTCTCCTCCCTATTTCTTTTAAAGAGCTCATAGCCTAGCACTACCAAAGTCCATCATCCAGTATCATAAATACCATTAATTTCAAATGAAATAAGGCTTTGATTTGAAGAGAAGATTACTCTCACCTTTATTACAGGTACTTGTGCCCTCCGACTAATCTGCTATGCCAAAAGAATTCCCAGCTAAACTAGTAAGCTACTCCTACAATGCTCCTAGAATCCCCCTCAAGCCACCCAGTATGATAGTACGTGGCTGCCAAAAATATTTTGGGAATTGTTAACATGCTGTTGGGTCTCTTCAATGCAGGGACATCTGCTGCCCAGTGTAGGGAGGGAGGAGATTGGAAATGCTGAGACCCACCAAACATTTCTGACACAAGAGGGTAAGAAAAATTTCTCCCACGAGAAAGAGCAGTTGGGTTTAGTCCTGTGTGTACCCCAGGCCAGGCATTTCTGCTACTTTTTAAACTAACTTGACTTTAACTAGCCTAAACCCTAAACATCTGAGCAAACAATAATTTATCCTTTCCACTACCAAGTATGTCCATTAGTAAGAGACTTCAGGGAGACATCCATTGAGCAACTGCCAATGAAGTTTGAAGAACGTTGCGCTATCATTTACAAACACAGCCATCCCAGAAAATAACTCCATCATCTGCAACAAGTGGGTATTGGGAGAGTCACATCAGAATTATAACATAAGCCATCAGTAGATATTTATTAACTTTACTAGTCCAATAGATAAGATTTTTAAGGCATTAATTTAATTTTTATTTTATACAGTTTTCCTTTAATGTATTTTATAATGGGAATAAAAATATTTTATTGCGTATTACTTGAAAGTTTATTAAAAACCTGTCAGCAATTGAGTTAGTTACTTACTAATTAGAAATTCTTCAACTGTTTCTTTGAAGTCCATTGGAATAGTGGTAATAGTTAAGTACTTTAAAAAATATGTCTGAAAAGTTCCTATGTTACTACCATTTTATTAAGATTTAATCTGCAAGGAAGCTGAGAGGGGCAGAAAAAAAAGTTCATTTTGATAAAGAGAAAACTGGTTCCTTTCTGAGCTTAGGTTCAAATGACCATATTAAGATTAAAATTCAATTTAGTAAAATAAGAGTTCACCCCAACCATGCAATAATAATAATAGAATATTCACACTACATCTGAATGTTCTTATATGTATTCATGGAGCAATTCATACAAATTAGTTTTGAGTCAGCTTCAGTATTTTGGAATATTAAAAAGGGTTCCAATACTAAAAAAGATGCAGTAGAGGAATGGGAATGCAGTTATTAAACATATTAAACATATATTTCCTTTACATTTGGCAATTTGTGCCTGAATGTTTTTTGAGACAACTGTATATAAACAAAAAAGCATTAACTTGTCTACACATATCAAAACACACAGTGACTTTATAAAACCTATGTTCCTACTGTTCCTTCTCTAAGTCATAATTTCTCATTATTTTTTATTCAGCGTCATGGGTAATTTTAAATACTAAGACAACTCAAATGCTACCAGGTCTTTCATCGTGGCCCACAAATGAGCCACTCTGATTTGTTTTAATAGTTTTTTACAGAGAAATCAAGTAGGATTTCCTGTAAGAGAGATGCTGACTTTTGAACATACTATTCTACTATTTGTCCATATTTTACAAACAGTAAAAAAAGCCTTTCAATTACACGACACAAACTTGGAGCTTCACTGATAAAAACCTCTTTATTTCAAGGTACTTTAGAAGCAACATTCTATGTCAGAATGCAAAATTTTAAGTACATAAATGCCTTTTAAGAATAATCTCACTCTTGTGTAATATTTTCCCCCAGAAATATTAGGCATGACAGCATGTCACAAAAGTAAAATGGCACTGATCAGCACCCACTGACTGAAAGTACAGAGTTTTGAAACTGAAGCACAGAAATAGTTTTCTTTCCCCTATACAAATTTACACCACCCTGTTTTACACCTCAAGCTTTCTTTGAACTTGCTAAACATTCAAACATTTCACAGATAAACAGGTTAATATCTACACTCTTACAAAACACAACCAAAAGACCTATAATCTGCATTTACAGACAACCACTTTAGAGATTATGTCTAATCCCCATTATCGACATCTCTCAATCCTAAACAGACAAAGTCTGGATTTCAATTCCATACTTCTTCGAGGCAATATAAATTGACAATGTTAAACTTCGTAAAGTAAAAAATCTAACACTGGAATTACCTTAAGGAATCTACTTGCTTTGTCTTCCAATTGAAAATATCAATAGAGAAATTACAATTTATTCCAGGAAAGCTCATAACACAACTCAGTGAGAATGATAAATGAATAATGTATACATTACACCAGCTTAATTAATGTCTTTTGCTGCAGAACAATGTCATGTTCCACAACAAGAATTATAAATTTCAGGTCAGCTTAGCTTTCAAGGTTATACATTTGTGACAGTCATCAAGCTATGTTTTAATAGGAAACACAAGTTCAATATTGTGCTCTAAAGGCTCAAAAATAATTAGTGTATGTTAACTTTACTTTAAAAGTAAAAAAATCTACATCAGAACTTCTGAAACAGTATTTTCTAGAAAATGTTCATACCATCAACAGCTGGGCCGATAGTTAAGTGCAATTTTTTTAAAAAAAATGTGTCTTTATTGCTGTTAGTTATATTTAGGATAAATAAATAAGCCCCTGCATTTCAAGCTATGAAGTTACAATGCCTGTAGTGCAGCTGTCTGCACAGGATCCCTCACTGGCTCGGGCCAGGCATTCTGGCACTGGAATATCAATATTCGGCTTGGCAAACTAGCATAAGCAGAGACTGTCAAATAGGATAAGTGGGAGGTTGGGGGTATAAGAAGATGGCATCTATTTTTAAGAGATGATTAGTTTAATTATCTATGAAGTTATTGATCCTGAATTAGGAAGCAGCTGAGCAAGTGTTTTAAAGAATGCTGTGAGCAGCCAGCTCGTGATTAAAAGAACACTTGTGCCCTTAAATGAAACTGGAAAGCAAAAAACGCTTTGGCAGTTGGGAAGTGCACTTTAAGTACAATAGAAACAAAAACTTAAAATATTCATGTCTGTGTGCACCAAGTCTACAGTAGATATTTTTTTATTTTCATAAAGGAAATTCCACATGACTTTAAATACAAAATTTTAGAAATATTTTCCTAGTTTTCTCACTGAATTTCCTCAAAATGAGTAATGCTGCAAGATGTTCTATTTTGTACAGATAAGTACTAGCCAAACAACAAGTTCCAGTCAAATCATTTTCCCATGAACCACAGAGTCGGCACACAGGTATTTTGTGCACCAGGAGGATACTAAATGTTTATGCTCTGTGAAACAGAATAGTAGTTCAGACGCAAAAATGTCATCAGCTAGATATCCAAATGCTTAACCTCATTCTATAAGAGAATCTCCTTAATTTTTTTAAGATGAAGTCGTTTAACCAGTGACTCAGTTCTTCTAATCAAATTTGTACTTTCAACACTTATGACTCCAGGTAAAGTTACTCCAAGCTTCTGTCAACATCACTTTTCCAGCCTCTTTACATGAACATACACAATTAACAAGCAGTAAAGAAATCATTTCAAGTTTAAATTATAAACCAAATGCTGCTATTCATCACTAACTTAATATCCATAAACTGAGCTCTGACTCAAAATCCACAAGGAAAATCTAACATATAGGGTAAACATGGTTCCTTATCTGCAACATTCTATGGCCAAAGTCTCGCTTACATAGCAGAAGACTGCACACTTATCCTCTTCAAACAGAAGGCAGGGCTTGTTTACATAAGGAAATGCCCACACAGTTCTGTGGCTATGGTTATTGTAGAACTTCTTGGAAATAGATCAGAAAAAAAGTCCCTATTTCCTCACTAGCTGCTGCAAACTGCTTGCCAGTGGAAACCCTTGGTCAATTTGGTTAGGGTAGCATTTCACCAAACTTTCTCTTCCGAGTTTATCTATGCTGCAGACACACCAATTGAGTTTTATGTTGGTTAGCATAGGTATCGATAGCAGGACAGGCATGAATCTGATCATGTCCCAGTAAATCAAAACTAGGGGTGAAGCTCAAGTCATCAGTGTTTCCAACCCATCAGTCCTTGAAATAGATATGGGAAAACCAGCCTGGGAATATGTCTGTGCATGTCAGTCACACTTACCCCGTATAGCATGATCCTACCCACAACTTGGTACCTGGAGAAGTTGGATTTGGCAACTCAGCACGACTCACTATTAATGAACTGTTACTTAAACTATTACTGAAGACCATCTTTACAACTATTTTCATTTTATTAATGTGTGCTTAAACACTAGTTCTCAAATATAATGATTAGTGGGTCCTTTTAAACTCAGAATATTCTATGATTCTATAAAAATTAAACACATTAGGCAGAATAATTTATTACACAAAGGAACTATGCCACAGGTTCTGAGACAGTAGCAATACAACCGAAGCCAAATTCAAATACTTGGCTCCTCTCTGAACATTTATCTTAATTATTTTTCATTTTGGAAAACCTGAATTTGTATTCCTTCATGCACAAACCATCAAGACATACTTTGAAAGCACAGACAGACTTCTAAGTTAATGATTAATAGTGAATAATATACATGCATGGAGAAGAAAACTCCAAGCTTTTATAGTAGGAGGATCAGTTTGGTTATTTCCAAATTACTGATCCTTTCCTGTTTCATTAAAAAGCTTCATGAAAATCTTGATCCCAACCTTTTCTACATTTTAGTCCTATAAATTCAGGAAGAATGCACAAATTGCTACTTTGAACTTAAAATGACATAATTCTCACTTGGGGATATTTAGCACATTTGGCAAGTTAAAATACCTTCTCTATGAAGTACAAAGAGGAGTAAACCCTCACAATCCTTCTAGTTCAAGGACACACTTCTAGATATGCTAGATCCAACATGTTAGTCAGCCATTATCTAATCAAGTATTTATTCATTCATTGCATCAGCAAAATTTTACCTCAATACGCTATTATATTGTCACATGCATATTCCCAAGCTCTATTATTTTTTTTAGTATTTCACAATTACAAATAGATTTTTCCTTGAAGGCCACAAAATCAGGTTACTTTTGTGCTAAATGGCTATTTTTGACACATGATGTTAAAAAAGAGTCAGTGAAAATTATTTTTAGATAAACAGATTTGGGGGGGGGGTTGAAAACTTTTACCCTATTTTCCCTCAAAAATCACTTAATTCATTTCAATGTGCTTTTGTTTTATTTTAAAAAAGTGCCAAAGACTTATATTTGAAAATTTCTATTTGAAAATGTCTAAATAAAGTCCTATTTTGACTATCCACTTGCAGAACAGTTGTTTAAATTTTTGGGTTTTGTATGACAAAAACACAAAAAATAAATTGTTATGCAAGTACAAAGAAAAACATTCTAGCAAAAGACAACCAGTTCTTTGGAGATGTGAAATGACAGGGTGGTTCACCCAGCATTCTGTAACCAAGACTTGTCCTAGATCAGGTGCTAATATTTAATTTAGATGTCTTATTTTGTGAATATAAAAATGCAACAAGTGCTACTCACATTAGCACTGAAGTGTATGATGCAATTCAGAGTCCAGTTTCACCTCAGAAGCGTTTCAAAAAACCCACAAAGTGTCTATGAAACTCACAAACCCACGGTAACTTGAACTGAATGTTTCCAGCAGAAAATTATTTTCCTTGAAGTCAGCTAGACGAGCAATTCCTGGATGTCTTAAGACAAAATAAGCTTTTCTCCTGTCTCTGTGTGTATTGCATAGGCTGTTTTTGAACAACTACACAACTACCTTGCTCAGCAATGAGCTTATCGTACATGAGATTGCACTGAACAGAGGAGCCCATAAAACAACACGCATGAATGTTTTATGCAGCACAAAACAGACAGATTTTAATAAAAAAGTGATAGGCATCGCAATCAATGAAAAAATCGCCCAGGAAGTGCCTGCAGACAGGTCCCTTCTTTGAACCTCTCTGCCATCTACCCTGGAGCTGTTTACCAGGCGGATACAACTTGCAGATGTGGCGAGTCCCCCCGCTGGCAGGATAAAGAGGGGTCAGGATCTGGGTTGGAGAACTGCAGCTCCTCTCATTACTCTTCCAGACAGCATTACACCCAGCCAGGCATCAAGGCCACAAACATCAAAGATTCACAACTTGTTCACCGTCCACACCCAGAAAAGTCTGCAGGGGTTTTTATGAGAAAAGCAGCTGGACTGTCAAGGATGGTTTGCTCCTAAAATAAACTCTGTTTTAAGGTCTCATCTAAGTACTACCTGTACATCTTTATTTTCATTGCTCATTTCCAAAAAAAGCTGGTCAATTTATGGACAACTCTACTTATGACCTTAAGAACACTACAAAAGTACACCTTGGCAAGGCTCAACTACTGAAGTTTATTGATGCAGGAGGGTAGGGTTGAGAAGCACTTCACTTAAATGAAGACAAATTTGTCCATTTTTCAAAATGGAAAGTGGCAAATAGGTGTTTCTGTTATTTTATAAGAGGCCAGAAATACTGTTTTTGGAATGCTGTTATCAGCTATATACAAATACTACTGGTTTTCACATTAATGGATTTCACTTGCCATACACATGCCAAAAACAATTTCCAGAAAAACTTTTTTCACCAACAAAACTACAACACAGAATAAAAATTCCTCAGTATTTTTCACCTATAGGCACTTCTCTATTTTTTGGTTTTTAAGCTCTCTTGGATGTCAGTGGTCACAAAAATTCCAGATGTCAGAACAAGAAGGTCTGTGAAATTTCAGACCACTGAATGCATGGACAACCAAAATGCAGCTTACTACACAGTACCCTCATTCTGTGCCTAAACTGTTGACAGGACAAAACAGTTACTGCAGTGCCATACAGACAAGAAAGGTACCCTACAGTAAAGCTTGCACAAAATCAGGTCTGCATTAGGAGTACCTTACCAATATGGCAACCTTGCTCCTTTCATTTAAGAGGCAACTGCACTAGCAAAGATATCACAGAATCACTGAAAGGCTGAGGCTGGCAGGGACCTCTAGAGGTCATCTGGTCCAAAACCCTGTTTAAGCTGGGACGAGACAGTGTCCAAGCAGCTTTTGAGTAACTCCAAGGATGAAGACTCCACAGCCTCACCTGGGATGTTACACTCTGTATTACACTCTGTATCAATAAAGCAAAGCTGTAATACAAACCACAGAAAGCCAGTTTAGGTTCAACTTCAATGCTCTAAAGGCTGTTCCTAGCAAAATCTATTGGTAACACAGCGCACCTTTCCATCTTTCTGCACAACTGAATCACTTGTATGCTACACAGAGCTCATGGGGGTAGATAAAGGTGATATCAAACATCAATCTGTCCTATCATTTGTTATGCATCCCATCAAGCAATGACATCAGCAACATGGATACCCAGGCACCAAGACTGAGCTGCCCTAAAACTCACAAAGTCCGTAAGTGGAAGTACCTCATACCATCCTACATGTCTGCCCAACATTGGCAACTATCACACTATTTCCAGCTACAACAGGTGGGAGGGATTCTTCAATAACAAACTGGTGATTACATTAAGACTATTCTAAGACAGGATATTAGTCTCAGCACAGAGTGTTGCAATCCAGCTCATGTAGGATTATGTGGATGATCACTGCAATGGAGATGGAGCACCTTGCTATTTTTCATTTTCAGGGGTAGCAACTATCTTTTTGGTCAAAGTTCCTCTGACACCTATTGCATAAAGCCATATTTCCAGTACCTGCTTGTCTACTTCTCCTTCATGCAATATGCATTGTGTGGTCATAAGAGGCCATTAAGGAATGGTAAAGAAATTGGTTATGATAATTTGAATGGTATAATTTGGAAGGAAATAAATCAGAAAACTGATTCGATGACTTAGAATTTAACGGGATTTAATCAGAATTATTAACAAAAGACAGCACAAAACTGCAGCAATTTCATGAAAAATACCATTTCAAAATCTTCATTTGGTCTCCATGGAAACACACAGGAATGGCTAACTGAAACTATTAAAAGTATTTAAAATATGTGTTCTTAGCAAGAAGTTACATGGACCATGAAGATGATCTGCAACAGACTGAGATTACTTTTCACAAAACAGGAACACCAGGTTATCACCAACTGAAGACACTGGGCTACAGTTCTAAGAATCAGGACAAGTAGTAAAGACAACTCCTACATTGGAACATGAAAAAAACTTTAAAGGATATTATTTCATCACAAGACTAGCTCTCTGTCTTAGAGGGAATTTTACTTCTCAATAGACCTACAGAGAAAACCAACAGGAAACTGAAACCAAAATAGCTTAAAGTTCCTATGCTTTCAGCAAAGTCTTTTTCTCCCATATCAAAGTTTTATTAAACACTTTTCTTTCAAGCTTTATGACATCTGAGCAAAGAAAAAATACACAGACAACAGTTACTGGTATTAATAATTAATAATCGTTGATTGGGAGGCCTGTTGGAGGTTGGGTTTTTTCCTCCTTTTACTTAAATAAGCGGGGGGGGGGGAAGCTTTCAAAAATCTCAAGTTTGTCATACTTTTAGGGAAAGACATTTATCTTAGAAGAAATCTAATCCAAGTTGAATTAGCAATGAGTTAAAGTAACAATTTCTTTCAAGTCTTTAACAAAGACACTGCTCTTCTGGAGGGAAAGGGTAAGAGCCTGCAACAGAAAGGCCTGGGAAGCATGGTCAATATGTTCCCATCAACAGATCTCAAAAATTGTATCTGCTTTGAAATAAAAAAAAGAACTCTGGCTTCCTTCAAGTGCTGCATTACCCCATGGCACAAAAGAGAGACAGTGTCTGCACTGAGAAGGAAGAGCAAGAGTGTCAGCAGCAACAGGACACAGAACACATAGATCTGCACACATTGTCAAAGCTGGTCAATATAAGAACAGTGCCCATGAAAATAGAATTTCCCTGAAGTTAACCTAGGACAAGAGCAACTTTACCTGACCACATCTGGGACAGAACACATCTGGCAGAATACAGCTATAAAAGATTTCTTAGAAAGTTCACAGAGATGAATGCAGAAGTTTTTATTCTCTCCAGGCATCTTTAGCTCAGATCCCAAGCAGTGGTGCACATCTAAAATTCTGAAGGCCAAATTGAGACTTAATAGCCCTACAGTAATAATAATGCTATAGTACATAATCACTATACTTGGCTGTTCTCCACTTACTGATTTATGAGAAAAGATGACTAGTTCAGCCCTCTGGAAAAAAAAAAAAAAAAAAAAACACACAAAAAAACCAAAAAACACCACCTACCAGATACTTCAGATACTTCATAGGAAGAAGTAGATTTTCCCTCTCTAAAAGATAAATAAATAACAGGATGAGGAAAATATACAGGATGTGATGCTCCATAAGCAAACATCACATCTGTTACTCATCTTTTAATATCTTCCCTGCCACCCTGAACACACCATGTGCAATTAGGAGGAAATTGCAATGCAATTTTTTTAATAAATTATTGTCAACAGGCATACAGTACTAAGCCAAATGCAAATCACTAAATCAATTCAGCACCAGTTTAAAAAGTTTCGATTAATCCTCAATTCATTGCTGTATTATTATAACATCTTATTAAATGCATCCACCACTTTAGGACTCCCTCATTTCATTTGTGATTACAGTAAATATTGATTGCAATGGTGGCCTGGAGACGGTTCTGAAATGTGCAACTCTAGTCCCTAAAGGCAGAGCTTAGTGACAGCTATTCTGTTCCCATTTCTGCCCTTCAGACAAACTCAGCACACATATAAAAATTTAATATAATACTTCACCAGTTCAAATGCATACCTGCTTGGATTTTATTCAATTAAGCAGAGAAATTTGTTACACTTTTTAAATAGAAACCTTAATCAATACTATCTTTAAATGTTGTTCTGGAAATTGTTCCAAAGCAGCTCTGAAAACAGTCTGAAAAGTGAATCATAGTCTCAGAGTATAACTAAGAGCAATGTAATTTCTTCTCCCTGGTTTTTCAACAAAAACAACACATACAGGTAGTAGAGGGCATAGCCAGTTTGGCAAAAGCCGCACTCATCTAAATGCAGTGAGAGACTGCACCTCTCTTCTGACATCTGCTGCTGTACAAAAGCGTCCTCCTTCACCTCATTCTTGCTTCTGCATCACCCCACCTGCTAAGGGGACATCTCCAGCATCTCCCTCCAAAATGTACAGTGAGCTCTGTTCCAATAAGGTGCTGACACCCAAAGCTTCTTCATATCCTTCTTGCCAGGTTAAGTGAAAGCCTAGCAAAGCCCTAATGCACAAACTTATAATCAAGACCAGCCTTCCTGCAGCTCCTAATGGGACAGCTCCAAAAACATGTTGTCCACAAAGCTCCTCCTACCATAACTAAGTTGATAAACTTCAAATTTGATCATGGTTTTTCATGTACTTCAATAAAGAATAAAAATAACATGAAGTTTAATTTTCACACAAATTGATTAATCCTGTGAAATATATCCAGAAGAGTCGCTTGTCCAAATACCTGATGCATGCACACACCAAACCAACCTGTTGAACACACCAGTCTAACATAGGTTGGCAGGAGGCCCAAATTAATTAATATACGAGAAGCACCTTATTACATGAAAGTACCACTAGTACCACTTGCAATTTTATTGCCATTGGAACACAATTATCATTTGTTCTAACACTTTTATCTGGTTGTACATGATCTAATAGAAGCTGCCAACACTTCATCTGCACAAGCTGATTAAACAATACCAGCTAATACTCCCATGCACTGAAATCAAATTAACTTTTTTGCAAGTCAGGAACAAAATTTCTTCTGTTTTCGTATGTTAACAAAACTAATGCCAGATCTTGAGTGAGTGTGGGTACTCTCAGAATAGCTGACCTGAGTTTCCACAATGCATTGACATATCAAGCTTAGCTGCACTGCCAGTTCATATGGCATAGTACATGCAGATAATTAGATTTTTTGGAACTTTATTCTTAGCAAAGTGCCTCAATAAAGCAGTCAAGTCTCCAGAAGTGCTCAGTAGTAAATGGATTACATTTTTCTGCAGGCAGAGTTGGATGCTCGGAACTCTTAAACAAGGCAAAGCAGAGTCATACCATGATCACTTTTGCCATCTGGTGCAACAGCTATTGGCCCAAGAGCGACTAATAATTATAGCAATCCAGTCAAATTATAAATAATGAAGTCAAAACTGGAATGCTGGTATAAACGCACACTAACATGGCAACTCTCACTGTCTGGCACAGGGATCAGGTAGCACCCAGCTCAGCCTGTGGAAATCTGCCAGTCCCTGTGGATCCACTTGGAACTGGCACTTCACATAGAAATGGACCTCCTCTACCACCAGCCTTCTTCCACAGGCTGTTCCGCAGTCTAAGTTTCACCATCTGTAACATTTCAGCCACATTCCCTTGAAATGAAAAGGACATCAAGCCACTGAAAATCAGTGAACTGGCAGTGCAGTTCACTATATACAGAGGCAATTTTTCTATAGTAAAACTTTTCCCCTACAATAAAAACACAATGCCCATAACTCTATCATATACATTTTGGGGTGTTTCATTTCATTCTATTTCTAGTCTGGTCTTATGGTGTGAACATACATTTAGTAGACAAAGAGCACGTTTTTATTTTATTGGCAAGGAATCCAGTGTCTGTGATTCAAGGTCTGTGATTAAAAATGCAAGTTAAACTGTAGTAAAAGGTTTGCTTCAGCTGAGCAACCAGGGACTAGAACAGTAATCTAGATGCAAGCCCTCCCAGAAGGCTTCCATGAAAAATGGCTCCCCCAAAGCCAACTGCTGTATCTCAAGTCTTTGTTCAGGTCAGACTGGTATATAACAAATCCTCTCACCTGACATCCTATACTACCATGTTTAAAAAATATGCACCCTCCTCCTTGATCCCTCCTATAGCCAATTGATGAACATACCAACCTGAGAAAGAGAAAGAAAACACATCCCAAATGCCCAGTTCCCACGGTGGCCTGCAGAACAAGCAAGCAACAAGGTCAGGCATAACTCTAGTACTGTCTTATACCTAAGGCCAGCTGAAGGAGCGACAGTGTGGGGTGCTCTTGCCAGCTGTCACACAGACAGTATGACCCTCTCTACCAACTCACACCAAAACCAAATCTACAGCTGACCATTCAAAACATTTTCAGTGAAATATGGAGGAGAATCCATCGAGCACTGCAGTGCAGAGCAATCAGACCAGAGTTTTGGGAATCTGAGTAACTACCTTTTCTTATAATTCTTTTTTTAGTATATTGTCCTTACAAAATCTTAAGGCAACATAAAACTCATGCAAGGGGTTTTTTTCTACTCCATTTCTCTTTTTCACCATTTGTGTTTACTTATTCCCTTGACATGTTTCTCTCTATCCTTTCCTCTCCTCACTTCTCCCTCCCTTCCCCTAATGCTCAACTCCTGCCTGCCAGAGCTGTGCACCAGCAGAGCTGCTGGAGCTAGTGGGATGGCCCTGACAACTCTTGAGGCTGTCTGGCACCTCACACAGTTTGTTTTCACCCAGTTGAACTGCAGCCTCTTGTGGCCAGTGCAGTTTGAAGAGTTCAGGTAACTTGCAGCTGAAGTGTTCAGTCACTGACTGGATCAAGGTCACAGCGAATACAGGGTCTTGCTCACACCGCACCATTATGAAGACTACTCTAGACTATTTTCTGAGACACGCCATTGCCTCTGTCAACAGGGGAAGGATGGGACATCAGGCATCTTCCTACTGCTGCTCTGAATTCCACCTAAATTCGCTATGTCAACCAAGGAGGCTGAGCTAAGGAAAGGGTGTACTGCTGTAGAGCAGCAAATGGATCCACTCCACCTTCACCCTTCTTTGTCCACTCCTTGGAATTCACAGGGATGCTTTGCAAGCCAGTTCGCTCCTCTGAGCAACTGAAAACTGTTGTCATTCTGGAGTGACTAAGGTCACCTTCAATAGATAGAACCCAGCACACAGCCAGAACTAGCACTGCACTTCTAGTAGAACAAAGCACACAGAAAATCTTGTTAGGCAGCATCTTGAGCCAAGCTGGAGAAGGAAAAGAAAAATCTACTGCCACATAAAAAATTACTAGAAACACCTAGGGCTGAACACCTGCAACACTTTCCAACCCCAGTATGTTTGTGTGAAGACAAATATTGACGGACACAATATTTTTACAAGTCCACCATTTCAATTTCCCTCTGCTCTGGAGCACAGGCCAGAGATCATAATCTTCCACATTAGTCAAAGTGTTCTAGGGTTAAAATTCAGCACCTCTGATTGAAGCTGACAGAGAGGCTATAAACAGATACTATACTCAAGTTTTCTAGTAAGCACACAAAATTACTGCCATGTACAGTGCTTTCTGTTAGGAGTATTAGAAATAACTTTCAAGTGGAAATGAGAACACAAAAAACTTACTGGTACTCTTCACAGAAACTTTACACCATTTATTAGTCACATATTTTGGCATTTTGTATTGAATATGTGTGTTAAGGGATGGGAGAACAAATGTTATTTGCTTCCTTTACATACCACTGTTACAGTGCACTAATAATAAGAAGCATGACAGTTCTACTCTGTAGAGGTTACAAAGGAAAAAAAAAAAAAAAAAAGCAACATCAGGATCAGGCCAAGCATCCCAAGCACGTAAGTAACTTGTCTAGCCATCTCCATGGTCCTGGCCACATTCCAGTCCTTGTACTCTGAGTTGATCCCTCATCATATGCTGGTGAAAACAAAAATGTCCAGAGTGATCTTGAGTGGTATCTATCATGCTGATTTATTATTCCCTGTCAGTACAACACTATTACTCGACAGGATGGAATGAAGTGTTTTCCAGGCACACTCTGGCTTCTTTGGAAAAGTTGTCATCCACCAGGTGTATGGCCCAGCTCTTGGAGCAAATATAGCCTGTCCAGATTAACTGAGATGTTTTTGTTCTTACAAACCAGCCTTTCCAAGACTCCAAGCTCCAGCTGGTTCACCTATCAAAAAGTGAAAGAGTGCAAGCTTACTACTGCTTCAAAAAGTAAGAAGTATAACCATTAGATGACACATTTTTATCTCTAAAGGTTTCCAGATCGTTTTAGCTGAATTATCCTGGATCACAAACACAGTATGTTTGGAGAACAGCTGCACATTGTATTTCAGCTAAGGTCTATATTTTCTCCTCTTAGCTCTCTCTTCAGGCCAAAGTCAAATGTTATGAGACAAATATATCTATTATAAATCACATCTTTCAACAGCAGCAGTTGGCCAGCTTGCTGACATGTGGACATTGCAGAGCACACTCCCTCAGGCGTGAAGTTAGCCCATAGATCCAGCTGCACCAAGGATGAAAACAAGAAAGGACTGAGAATGGGAGGCAGGGGTTTTCCTGCATTAGCAGTGACTCTCTCTTCAGGCACCCAAGGAGAGAAAGAAGCTGCTTGGGGAAAAAGGAAGAAGAGAGATAGGAATGTATGTAGAGGGACTGAAATGGTTCAGTTCAGGCAGTAACCCTTGGGGAAAAAAAAAGTCATAAGCAGAGAACTAAATATCCCCACAAGATGGGTTCATTTCAAAATCAGATTCTTTTGGCTGGTTAAAGAGACCATTACAGCCTCATAAGGCTCAGGAAAAAAAAAAACCACAAGAGAGACAGGGAACAATGTAATCAGATCTGCTAGTCCATTAGACCTGAGATAAAAGGAAGGGAAGGAGGAAGAAAACAATTTTGACAAAAACCCAGAAGTTAAACAGAAAAGAAATACAAAGGTTGGCCTGTGAAAAACAACTCAAGGACATTGCATTACTGAAGGAAAAAAAAAAAAAGAATAAAAATCTGATTATCAAGGGTAATGAATTTAGGATTAGCTGGAACAGAAGGGAAGGAAGGACAATGAGGAGACAGGACAATAAAGCTTCAGGAGGCCAGGTCAGGACTGAACAGCACAGAGCAGACCTGCACAGAAAGCCTGCAGGGGCAAGACAGGATGGTTAAGGGAGCAGAAACAGTAGAAAAGTGGGGACAGGCTGAAGAGACAGTAGAGATATAATATATTTATGGGGCTGTGTTGGCAACAAACAAAACAATAATTGGTGACCCAGACAACAAATTCAATACAGAAGCTGCACTGGAAACCAAAATTTTGGCCTTTCAGTATGTAAAGAGGGCTGAAATAAAGACAGAGAGAGACTTCTTACCAACATCTCCAGTGATAGGTCAGGAGGCAATGGTTTTAAATTGAAAGATTTAAACTGGACATAAGGAACAATTTTGTTGTCATGAGGGCAGTGAAACACTGGACCAGGTTGCCCAGAGAAGTTCTGGGTGCTCCATCAATGGAAGTTATCAACGTCAGGCTGGATGAGTGTCCTGGTTTAAGGCAAATTTTGGGAGGAAACCTCCGAATGGGGTTCCTCTGGAAATGCAAACCCAAACGGCCCCTCCCCCACAACTGGTCCGGAAAAAACTTCTTTGGAGAAAAGTGGAAAAAGCTATTTATTTAACAAACAAAATGCCCACGAGCACACAGGATGAACAATATGAAACAATAAAACCTTTCGTTGAAGTGAGATGGCAAACTGAGAAAAGTCCTTGCCGTGGATGCAGCTCGTCTCTCTCAGTCTCTTATCAGTTCCTCCGGCGTTGGAGAAAAATGCTGTCCTGGGCTCCGGAGGGCACAGGGATGATCGCTCACTTCTCCTCTGGGTTTTCAGTCCAGAGCAGGTTTAAACAGCCCCAAGAAAAAAAGGAAAAAAAAAAAACCAAAACCCAGTTCTCTGCCCTAGCTAGCTAAAACTAACTAAAAAGCACAGGAGATCTCTGTCCCGCAGCAGTCTGCCCGAGCCTCAGCTGAACTGGCCATCCAGGAGAGGAATGAGGAGGAGTTACCACAGTTTTTCAAAACAAACTGTGCACTCTAAGAATCAACCTTAAAAGTGCAGAACACAATCTACAGAACAGACGACTGGGGATACAAGCATCATAAAGTCACTCTAGGACAGTGGGTTTGAGCAACCTGATCTAGTGGAAGATGCTCCTGTCCACAGCAGTGGGATTGGACTAGATGATCTTTAAAGGTTCCTTCTAACTCTATCACTTATTATTTTATAATGACTTCCAACCTCCACCCCTGTGTCCCCTTTGCAAACAGTTCTGAAATTCAGTGGCCATGTTCTGGTCTATCCCAAAGTTAATGCACAGAGCAGCAAATCAGTTTCTTATCATATCCTCCAGTAACTCACGTAAGGGTGGCCTGAACGACAGATTTCATCACTGATAATGATCCATATCACACATTTATCACAGAAACACATGATGCCTTTTTTTCTGATGTGCACAGCAGACAAGCTGGATTAAAAAGGAACAAAAAAAAAAGATGTAATAAAGATGGGATTTATACACTTTATTGCCAAGAAGAGAGACACAGAGAAGTGGAGGAAAATAACAGTTTCACAAGTATAAGTGTCACCTGTAACACTGGAAAACTGGCCTCTTGTAAATGTCTCCCTTGATCTTAAATATTACAGTAAGCTTAAATATATTGTTTAGTTCAATGACATGACTAGACAACGTCAGAATTTCAGAACCAAAATAAGATAGGGATGTCAATAGACAGATTTAGAAAAAAAATTGAAAACAGTGTAGTCAAGAGGGTTTTGTGGCTTTTTAAAATCTGATTTAAATTAGAAGGATTACCAAAAAAAAAAAAAAAAAAAAAATCAGGACAACAAAAAAAATTACCTGGCACCAGGAAAACATTCCTCTGGCACAGAATACGTATTTATGTTCATTCTGTAGATAATCCAAAACCTCCTCAAAACATTCTCCATAGTTATGTATGATTTTCCATTCTGATAAGTTAGGTTCTTGACAGTGTTATATAAAACAATCCTCTTTGTTTTTATTTAGCAGTAACATAATCCTTAACTGCATATATTTTGTCTGATTATACCCCATGCATTTTCTGTCACATCTATTTGTCCTTTACACTTTGCAGTGCTTAAAACTTAGTACAACACACCACCAACAACTAATAGTAATAATATCATCATCATCTAAGGAAATTTCTTCATTTTCAGGCTTCTAGTAAAGTTTAGAGAGGAGACTAAAGGCTGCATAAACGTAAGCTATATGTCTTGAAAAGGAATTCAGATTGATTTTTGATCCAAATCTGCCAGTGACTGGGTGCTTTGTTAAGTAAATACAAATTTGAAATGCCACAGACAGAGCACATCCAGGTCGCAGTAGCAAGGCCCTTTCCAATCCAGCATCAAACCTGGCAAACAGTGTGCCAGAGGTACATGTGAGGACAAGCCCTTGGCAGGCAGACAGACAGGAAGGAGCATCCCTCCTGTAACTGCCAATTTCTGGTGAGGTCTTCCAAATCAAACTGAGGTGGTAGCCATGCAATTAACAAAAATGGGAGATGAAGAACAGTAATAGAGCCCTGTGACTGGGAAATGAGTTGGTAGCAGAAAAAATGAAATGTACTCCCCTGCAGCTTCCTCTTCCCCAACGATAAAATGCATTCCATAATCTCCAATAAAAGGGACTTACTAAATTCTGCAAGAGATGGCAACATTCATTACAATTAAGCTACAAAACCAAGTATCAAATTATGAAAGATATGATTAATACCTCCTTCACCCACAAGAACTTTTAAAGAAGTTTGAATCAAAAACTTTTAAACTTCAGTCATAAAACAGCCACTCAAGTCAAGCTCACTGAAGACTTGGTCTTGGGACTTCCACACACATAGGTTTGAAACAATCACAAAGATGAGTGAAAGAAAAACAATACAGAAGAACAAGGTAATCTTTGATTTCCATGTCCTCTAATACAGCCCCAGCTGAAGCCAAAGAACCAAAATCCACAGTTTACCTTCTTCCTTGATGCGGAGAGCAGGCAGAAGTTATATGTATAACTGTCATGGTTAACATCAGACCTTTCAACTAGGCAGAACAAACCACTTAATCTGCAACTCCCCTTAGTTCTTATGCACACAGGAACCAAAGACGAGCAAGAGGTTGATCCAGCACACACATCAGCTCTATTCCTCAAAGCACAACAACAAAAGAGAAACTAAAAATAGGTAACCAATTAAAAGAATGGTTACTTAGCAACCTCTCATCTCAAGTAGATTTCCTTTAAATAAGTAACAACAACAACACACCTTTCAGAATCCAACGTTAAAAGTGTTAAATGTGTTAAAATTGAACCAACACACACATACACAAAAAACCCTTTTTTAAAATTAAACTCATAGTCAACACCACCTTTGATTGTCAAGAAACTGTTGTGGAATCAAAAGACATGGTCCAGGCACTGCTATCACACCTGCCAACCCACCCATGTACTGAAGCAACCATAGGTCTTGACGGCGCCACCAGAGCTGGAGAGCAGGGGCTGTAAATCACAGTCTTGCAACATTTTAAAAAAGAAACTGTTATAAGGTTTTGGAGCAAGTGTTAAAAAAATGCATTTTAATGGGTGTCCAGGCCAAGCCCTTCAAACAAATTACTACAAATATTGAAATACAGGTCTGGTGCTAAAAAGGAGCAGGTCATACTTTAGTCTAACAACTGGGATCATATTTCCTTGCTACAGAGAACATTGCCAATTAATGAATGATTTTCAGCCCCAGCTAACAGATGTGTAGAAATTACCAGAGCTATCTAGACAAACCTTGAGAAAAGAAAAAAGTACTTTCTCTCTTATCTAGTTGTAAAAGCATAGCTAGCCTTGCTAAGAGACAAAGCAGAGGCAAGGTTTCCAATTATCCAGAGAAAACAGAACCTGTTTGACAGCAAGCAGATCTGATTAATGCCTGTACCCTCGTGACTTCATCAACCTCCAGTTTCTGATAAAGATCACTTCCAAGCTTCTGAAACCAGCATAAAGTTAGTGTTGATGATAAAAATGAATTCTGTTTGTAGTCTCAAGAATATCACAACTGCTTTAGAGAGGGGTAATAAAAAAAAGTAAGCAAAATGTGACTTTGGCTTCTTTTGCTACTCCACTTGAAGGGTCAAAGGAATTAGGTGGTCTGCCTGGTGGCTCACTTCCGGCACCCAGTGGTTCTTTCTAATAAATATGGAAAGAGTACAATCAATTCACAGACCCAAAATTTTCATGCAGAGCAGAAAATCATATTTGAATGATGGCCCTTTCAGAGCTCAAGCTAACCACAGGTACTTCAAATTCCTGCTTCCACTCGCTGTTTCTCAGCCACTACTGGTTTGTCATTTGATGTTTGGACTTGGTTGCATTACATGCACAAGCTCATCAGCTGGTGCTGGAAGCTGCCTGAGTTTCATTTTCACTCCCCAGACTGTTGTTGATGCTCTGGCCTTTTCCAACTACTGTCATGTTCAGTCCTGAGCTTTTATTACACTTATTTGTAGCTGGAGAAGCTGGAGGAGGGAGAGGCCATCTACAGGTAGGTTCTCACTTTAGTAACACTGAGGGTTATAGAGGAGAGAACAATGGAGTTCAGGTTTCCAGCCAAAGCCTGGGGGCAGTACTACCCCTTCACTCCACCATGATTGGCAAGTCACATAAGTAACTTCCACAGGCACCTCCCTTGTTTTCTGGGCGCCTAGCTTGCAAGGTGGAACGGGAATTAAACAGTCACGACACAAATATAAAATCTCTGGGTTAGATTCCCCAATTTGAAAGTTAGCTACAAATTTTCTAAATTGCAAATTCTTTACTTTGGTTTTCTTCCATACCCCATTTTTCAAGCACTGCAATAACAGAGCAACTGAACACACACAAAAAAAAAAAAAGCCAAAACCATTAACTGTTGTTGCTAAAAGTTCCAAACAGCAAATGAGTTTGGGCATATAGGTATTGCAGAAAAAGTGAAGAGCTTTAAAGTTTCTAAGAAGAATCTCAATTCATCACTTGCCAAAGAAAAAAAAAAGGCATATGTGATAAAGAGTACAGTTATGTCATGTATTGCAGAAAAGGTCATACTTCAGGAGCTCCAAGCTGCCCAACAACCCCAGGGGAAAAAATAAGACTTATAGACGCAGCAGAATTGTGTGAAGTCTGACACTGCTTTGAACTGAAAAGTTTGCACTGCCTTCAGATCGGAGCTGGCTCCCTGCCAGCCAGCTTGAACCACAAACAAACAAGCTTCCTTCTGCCTTTAAGCGTTGTGTGGGTATATTCCGAACCTAACAAGAGGCATGACAGAACACCAAGAAAGAAGTCACCTCTGGGCTTCTGATCATACAAAGATTTTTGTTTTGTTGTTTAATACCAGGACGCATTCCAGGTAGCCGAGTCAAACAACATGGAAACGGTATTTCCATGTTCTGGAAGTGCCCTTAAGCAGCCATCGCCTTCAGTACTATAGAAGTGGGATGAGGAAATCAAATACTTTCCTGAAGAGTCATATTTTTTATTTTTTCTGACCAGTTCAGACTCATTTGCAAGAGGAATGAATTACACTAAGAGAATTAGCTCAAATTGACTTTATAGTCAAATCAGAATAGAACTGAGATGATGGTAGATCCCCCTCCATATTCAGTATCACTTCCTCCTTGGTCAGAGGAAGCCATTGGTGGATAATCCATGAGACGTCCTCCTGTTCAAAATGCCAAATACCCTCTCCCTCAGGTAGATCTAGCAAATAAAGGACTCTGACTACAAAACACACCAATTCATCCAGAAATTACTTGCATAAGGATTACAATGAATGAATCCACAGTGATTATCCAAGGAGCAGTAACTCCCAGAAAGAGTGCAGGAGATACTGCAAGTGTCTTCTGCATTTGAAAAAACTACACTACCTCAGGTAGCCTGGGTTGTATTTAAATAATAAATAAATCAACACACACAGCACTGTGGGGTTTAAAATATTTTAGGCTTAATCTACATCATATCAAAACAACCTGAAACATATTTCATGGCTCAAGGACTGGTAATTTAGAGGTAAGCAACCGAATTCCAGACTTCAGAACTAACAGCATGGAACAAAATATCAATACCAACTAATAAAGAAATTATTAACATATGTGGTACAGCTCTAGCAATGTAGAGCTAATTGCTAAAACTACAGTATTATAATAAAGAACAGAGATGGTATTTGATATAAAAATAAATAAATAAGAGCATCATAGATTACTTGTCGCAAAAAAAAAACAAGAGCCCACATTGTTTAGCAACAAATTTTGTTCTGCATTTTGCAAACAAAGAACTTATACTCAAAATGTAACTTAATAAGTACGCAAACCATACCAGGACTGCATCTGTTAAAAAAACAATCTTCATCTCAGAGGTTTCAAAGGTCTGTTCCTGGAAGCTAGGGAATATTTCCATACGCGCTAAAGGAGATGACAGCCAAGGCTTGAATCTGAGCAATACTCTTTTTCTAGCCCACTCAGAAACAAAGAAGAGCACCCTTCAATTTTTAGGGTTTTTTTTGGGGGGAAGGGGGAAGCTTTACCTCTATATCTTTGCTTGTATACAGTTAAATATATAGAGCAGACAATAACCCACTGGCCAGGGCAGAAAAGACTTTTTCAACTCACCATTTTATTTATTTTTATCCTAAAGTCTTGAAGCTAAGAAATCATTGTTGCAAATTCTTAGAAAAATCTTTTTAAAATGCCTGAGCATGTTGTTTTTTATTCTGGAAGCCTATCTTCCACAATCCAAGGTATCCCAAGGCTGAAAATCTGTTTTCTATAAGGATACTAGTCAAGCTGTAATTACTCTTGCAAGCATGAAAAAAGGTTAGTTTTTAATTTCTACCTTAAGATATGGGAAATTAGTTAGCTTTGACGCCAGTTTCTCCTATTCACTTCTTTTACCAGTCTCATTTACAGTTTCTAATGAAAACCAGATGATAACAACCCAATTCTGAATAGCACAAAGGAGCTAGGTGTGTCATTTCCACTATCTGTTCTTTAGCAAAGTAGAAAATATTAATCTCTTTTCCCGTTTTTATACTGCAGTTGATCTTGTTCTGCAGCTCACATACAATTTACATGACTGAAAACAGAAAGTGCTTAAAGTGCTGCCAGATAGAAACTTCTGTGCCAGGAAAGTCTCACTGACTTCTCCATGCATAAGCCCAAGAGCCAGGACTCTAGCTGCCACTGGAAAAGTGCTCCCAGCTCCTTTGCTACACAACCCATTACACAACCCATGGTGGTTGCAACACTGGGCTGCTCTGGACAACACTCTGCATCACAGAAACAAACAAACAAACAAACAAAACCAAAAAAACCAACAACAAAAAAAAACCCCCACCACTGTATACTGTTATTTTTATGAGTTGGATTTGAGGACTGGTGGATCCCTTCCAGCTCACGATACTCTCTGATTCTGTGATTACTGAATAGCTTTCAGACAAAACTGGTGTAAGTGTGAACACTGGTGACAACCTTAGTGCTGTACTATATTAATACACCTAGGAAAGTTATACCCTTTTTTTAATGTGGCATAATTGACCCATAGCAAAATATGTCTTGCCAATCTATTTATTTTTATTATCCCACTGTAGTTTTGATTACAAGTTACTCTTTTTTCCTCTGGTAGACAAAAAGATCAAATTTTTTTTCATATAACACTGACCATGTTATCTTTGTATGACATGTGAACTCAGACCATCCAAAATTTTTTTCATAATTCTTTAAATTACTGACCAAACATACACTTTACTTTTAGTGCTGAGTATTAAATACATATATTTGTACTTAAAATTCACATCTGAGGATGAAAAGCATAAAACAGTAATGATTTAGGAACATATACACTCTTCAGAGCTACACTGTAAATGTATCTTACACAGTTGATCTTATCTTATTAAAGGGTAACTCTTGCTAACTCATTATTCTTAAAAAGCCCTAACTAGTACCTTACTCCTCAATCAGTCCTTAACAAATACTGTTTCCAGAAAGAATTGTTTCTTCCAGGCCCTTGCTTTACCAGAAGCTGACTCACGTATCAACGTGAACCTACTGGTTTAAAGAGTGGAATTCAGCAGAGGTACATAAAACCTGTTGAAGTCTGGCCACTTCCATGCTGTGGTGCGAGACTGCAAACAGCTTTTGCTGTCACACCTAAGCCAGATAATAAACAAAGGGTTCAGAACACTATAAGCCTCTTGTCACAAAATACAAAACCTCCATCTATATGTAATTCAGGTTGATTAGTAATTAGTTAATTACCAAGAAGTTTTGTAATTTTTTTAAATATCCAGGCTTGGTTTTGCTCACACATTTTTGCTCACACATTATTTTCCCCCATGCTCCTACACAGTTCAGTTTTCAGCTAGATAATTCTCTACAAAAACAGGAGAATAAAATTTTGTTATTAATGCTTGATGTCAACAAAAACAGATGCAGAAGGATCTTAGTCAAGAGCACAACATATGATTGTAGTTGGCTATTACCAACTTAGAAGACAGGGGAAAAAACCCAAATCAACTTTGCTGCAAGCATGAGAGAGGGTGGGACTCCATCATTCAGATGAGAAAGCAGGTTATAAACAAAGGACACTGACACTTTAGAGGATTAGTTACAGCCTCACTTCCAAGCCACTGCCATAATGAAGGCATCTAGGAAGAGAGATGTACATGCTTGTCTGCTTTTAGTACATCTCTTAAAGGCTGCTTGGGTTTGTTTAGCTTCATTTATCATGGTCTGTAAAGACATAAATTCCAAATCAGAGGATCTGTAGATCCATGTAGAGCACAATTCCCATACTGCAGTCTCCCATTACCACCACAATCCCAGAGGTTTCCTGCAGCTAATCCCCAAGGTCTCAACTTGTATGGAGATATTGCAGGAGGTACAGCCAGAGCACTGGGACTGGCACAGGGAGACCTCCCCACCCCCTTGACAGCATGGCTGCTCAGAAAGCTGCACTGAAAAATGTCACTGGACAAGCTCAGAGATGACATAAACCAGCAACTCACAAGTGAAGAGTGAACACGGTATCCACAGCCAGCACCTGCCAGTGCCTGCACAGATCCAGCCTCAGCTCGTTGTGCTTCCTGGGTATCTCCATTTGCCCACTGTCTACAGAAAACATTGGTGATTGAAGCCTAACTTTGCAGCACTAAATCCATCAGCAGAATTGGGCACCAGCATTGGACAGTTGCAGCAGAGGATTCCAAGAGCAGTTAAGTAACCAAGTTTCAGCCACTAACAATGAAAACAAAAAAAGAATAAATGAAAGGCTGAATATTAGGGATAAATTCACAACAAACTCCTTACAGCTGAATTATCCAACACTACCTACAAGCACTAGGGGAGGTGGAAGGTGAGAAAAAAAGAAATCACACAAAACAAATAAGATTTCTTAATTTCCTTTAATTTATAAAGGAAAAGGATTCTAAAACTTAAATATAATTTATGGGCTCTCCTCATGATGCTGTACTGGATGCTCACACTAAAGACAGGTTTAATGTCCAGCCACGTTCTTTTAATAGCAATTGCAGTTTATGTTCCAGGACAAGTGCCAGCAGCTAATGATCCTCCTGTTATCGATTCCGACTTGGTGGGATGAAAACTCATTTTCCTGGTCTGGAGACACACAGCCCCTCTCTTGCATATTATAAATATATACATATAAAATAATCTGGGTAGTGGACAGCATTTAACAAGATTGGGACCATCAGTATGGACAGACATAAGGCCAAACAAAATCCCCTTCTGGCAAAGAAGCTTTGCGACCAATCCTTGTCACTTCTGTAGCTGCCAAAATTCCTCTGGCTACAGAAATTCTGCAGGGCAGTATTTGTACATGGGATACTTCTGTCTTAGTGTGGATTTGCTTTTAATAATCAAGTAATTTTCTGAAGCTAAAAAAAAAGGAAACAGGTAGTGCAACCCACGTACAGATAAAATATACCAGTGTAGTGGGAAAAAAATATTGCACAATATGATCCCTCTGTCAGTCATGCATTTTTTCTGCCATTTTCTTACCATCAATAGGAATTACCAGTTCAGATGACAAGCCAGAATACATGCGGAAGTTCAAAACTCCTATATTCTGCACAGAATTGGACATCACCCCTTGGGTGCCCAGTCCAGGACACCAGTGATGAGTACATTTAAATCACAAGTCACAGAAGTTAGGCAGATTAGAAGTCACAGGAAAAAAAAAAAATCTGATAGAAAGAATTTTCAGGGACACAAGATCCATTAGGTGACAATTCACTGGGTGCCTCATCTAAGCTGCTGGACAAGTTATTTGAGACAGCATGAAAAGTCTGCCTCCCTCCTTGACAGCAAAGTAGGAACTCTGAATCCATCTAACATTTCTCACTCCCGGTAGCAATGCTGAAATAGGCAAAGATGCCCAGTCTTCTAAAATCATAGTTAGCTTTGTCACAGAGGTACTTAACAGAAGCTTCAGGCATCCCATGCTCCCACGATACATCAACTTTCGGTTATAACATACTCTGAAGTAACAGATACTTACCTAGGAGTCCCATTCTGCATAGCTGTTAGGCAACACCACAATTCATCTCACTTTCCTTTTCATTATTAATTGTTAGAGTTCTAACTCAAGGCTATCTTTATCTTACCCCAGTACCAATCTGATTAACGGATGCAAACCTTTCACCTTTCAATTACACAGTAAATTTTCACTGCTTCATGAAACTGATTAATCCTATCATATCCTCACCCATAGATAACTTAAAATGCATATTCAGTACAGAACCAATTATCTTGGACCAATAAAGGAGGCATCCTTCCTTCTTATTTCCTTTGGGTCATCCCTTTTTTTTCCTTTTTTTCTACCTATCAAGTCCTGTTAGGTGAGGTCTTTTCACTGCAAGAACAGTGAAAAGTGAATTGTGAAACAGCACCATCAGTCTCATGCTTTTAAGATGTTAGTCTTGGATTAATATCCTACAGGATATGTAGGACAAGAACTGGGAGTCCTGAAAAGTAAAAAATCTGTAAAATAGTGCTAGAAGAGGCTAAATGAAAACAAATATGGTTTGAACATGGGTGGTTGATTGGATGATCTGTTCCAGACCCAAGCAACCTTCACTCAGTGATTCTGTGATGGTCACAACAGCTATGCAGCACCCACCTGGGACAGGTGACATGGTGTAGAGAGGAAACGCAGTCAATGCCCAACACTCTTTCCCTGAGTAATTAAATGCTTATCTAAAAGACCACTTTAGAAGTAGCAGACTGCCTGAAGAAACGATTTTTGCTCTCTCTTCTGTTAAGCTGATTTCCAAAAGAGCTTGAATCATCAGCTTTGAATAAGTAATGCACACTCTGCAGTGTCTAGGGGTAAATGGCTTCATTTACTTCAAACACAGTTAAAACAAAAACACCCAGGAGTTACTAGGTAAGCAGGATACATTTTCTTTCACTACTAGTGGATATCAAATGTCAGAAAGATCCTATTGAGTAAAAACAACAAAAACAAAACAAAAATATTCTAATGACATTAGAAGCATAAAGATCTCAAGGTAAACTCAGATGATACTATAACATACAAAACTTAAAGCATGAACATTTTTCATTAGCCCTTTTTCTGAAAGATCACTCATGAAAAAAAGTTTCCTTTTTTTTCCCCTTTTCTTTTTTTCTTGGTAAAAAATGTTTCTGTTTGGGGAAGTGGAAACTTTCAAATGCACAGATGTTTGTGATTGCATGCTAGGAGCCTGCTGGGAACCATTAATGGTGTAGAGAGTAAAGTTATTCAATCATCTATAAGTCACTTTTCAAAAGTGTTGCACTCAGTCAAGGGGGTGATTAATGGCGTCCAGCAATGACACAGATTACCCCCCGACCATGAAAGCTCTTTGATTTTAATGCAGTTAAGCTACTGCAGTAAACAAACCAATTTGAGTCTTCAATGAGCTCTTTGTCTCATTAATATTATTTGACTAAACTACTGGTAAAAGAATATTGCATATGTCCCTAAACTCAATTCAGCATTCCATAATCATAGCAGCAATTACATTTTCAAAAAAAATGTTTAGAAATTAACAGTGGCAGAAAATGGACAACCTTTCATTATGGACTTTGGTTAGGGATTTTCATGTGTAACGAAATTAATATTTTCTAATAACCATGATACAGCAAGCAAGCTTCTGTATGTTTCAAAGAGGCCAACAGCAACCACAGTCACCAGGCAAAAGTTTCAGCAAGTAGTTGCAATTTTGCTGTTCAAAAGCAGACAGCCCTCTACTCCTCCCAAGTAGGCTTCATGCAAAATGCAGGTCCTTCATCCCTTGAGAACACTGCTGCAGTTTGGTGTCCAGCTGCGCTTGGCAGTTCATGTTAGGGCAGGTTTTCCTTCCCTCCCTTGTACAACCAAAATGATGAATATGAACGCAGCAAGTTGAATTATCAATGCTGAGGCATTTTGTTTCTTCATTTAAATGTCAGATGCCCCATAATGATTGGAATTCACTGTTCTGGCAGTAAATTCGAGTTCACAATATCTGTGAGCATACAGCTACCTTTGTGCTCTGTGCACGTTCAGTGACAGAGACAACTATCTCAGAAATCACAGGGAGAACCCAGGCACTTCAGCAAAGCTGAGGGCAAACTTCTGTCCAAGGAGTGCTGGAGTGAGTCCCACTGTGGGCACAGTCTGATGATCACTTCAGCTCTTTTGGAGGTGATGCAACAGGACAGTGCCTGGGAGCTAGTTACAGTGCGAACACCACCAGCTCTGTGTGAAGTCCCACAGCGGTCCCGGCCCCTGACAGCTGGGCAGCCAGCTGCAGCAGTGGCTTCCTGGGCCACACCACACCTTCAACTGCCATTCCACAGCATGGCTCAAGCACCTTCCCTGCTCACCCTACAGCCTTAACACTTCTACCCCTTAGCAGAAGTGTTACTTTCTGTTATTCACAAGTAGCAACATTAAAAAATCAGAAGACCTCATCTAAAGTGGAGCTGACAGCATTGCCATCCTTGGTTTTAGAAAATGTCACTGGACACATATTTCACAATACATCAAAGATTGCTTTCAAACCTTCAAACAGAGTCTCATTTTTCATCACATTCCTGCCAACAAATTGATACCAGCCTTCCACATCTGATGTCTGAGAACAACCTATCCTTTTCCCACGCATCCTGATCAGCCTCTTCACTCTGAACTCACTCCAAACACACCTCCTACCACCCTGCTACTTCCTGACCACTCCTCTCAACCTTTCTTTTATGCTTCTCACACAATTTCTAGTATCTAATCTACACACAGCCACAGCACTGCAGCCTGATAGAAACTTGGTGAAACCTGATTAAATTGAACAAAATGCAATGGATGGCAGGGAGAATTATTTTCCTTTGGCAGTACAACACACTGAGCATTCAAAAAGTATAATAATAAAGAGAGATTCCAGATCAGGACAAATAATACAGTTCACATACATATATCTGATGAGTATTTTAAGCTCCAAGTGTCCCATGGTACAGGACGTCTACGCAGACGATGTTACTGTCTGGTAAATTTATAGAGGGACAATCTATGAGATGAAAAACACACTAAAGTGACAAAAAGAAACAAAGCTTAGCAAACAGGGCTAGTATTTTATTTTCTTTATCAACACATAATTTAGGGGGAGGGGGGACGGGGAACGACGACGAAGGTTTCACGTGAGACATCCTCAGAACACATATAATCCATACCAAGAAGGCCAAAGGCTTGCTCCAACTGATATTATTATGCACCATTAGAAAGCAGATTTTTGTCACCACACCAAATTTTCACATGTACTCCAAAACATGGGAGAACTTACAATACTAAGACTGTCAAAGTCAGTATTTAACAACTGTAACCAGGTTACTTTTTGCCTCATTTCTAACATTCTAATGTATCAATTTGCTAACTCCTCTGTTGTATTTAATATGCAAAGAAACTTGCAAGGTTCTAATTAAAAAGAATCACATATTTCCAGCAAGATGTATATATGCGTAGCTTTGGTACCAAATACAAAGTGAAATATAAGAGAAATATGTTGACTTGCTAATGTATTAAAAAAGTTTACATTTTTACAGTATGCTTCCTTCTTAGCTTTTATTCTTTGCATCCTACTTTCTGGTCTATTAAAGATTTCTTTGCTTTTTAATTTAAATTATCTTCTCTTTACCCTTTCTTCATTTCTCAGTTGACAGGATATTATTACTCTTCATGGAGAATGCTCTTCGATAAATAAGACTACTTTAAAGCTGCATTTAATTATTCTCACTCATTTCCTCACCTGAAGCAGTTGCAATGCTATCTATCCTATTCTTTCAAAGGAGCTTCATACATAAATCAAACCTAAAGAATCAAAACCACAGCATTAATTTTTACTGTCAAACTGAACTGAGCTATGCAAGGAAGCTACAGATACTAAAATCTAGAAATCTGAAGTCAGCATGAATGGATTTCTGTGTCACTTCCACTACAACTTTCTTATTTGACCCCTACAAAACATCCCTTAGTTTAATGCAAAGGACAAAGCAGAAAAGGTACACAGGGTTTGGTGGCTTTTTGTCAAGGTTTCTTCGTTAAAACTGTTCTTACCGCTAGCAGATGCAGCTTCTTATAACTTCATCTTGAATTATGTTTTCTCAAATAAAAATCTTCTCCAGTCTGTAACTTGTCCACAAAAGTTGAGAAATTTCATTGTTTTCAATTATGTTTTGTAGAAAGTGGGCAAGGGTGATCTGACAGCATTGAGATAACAGAAGAGTTTAGAAGTCAATAAACATTGTTAATGATTTCTATGTCAGATAGCTAAAATTGTAATTTTAGCTTCCTCACAGAGTCAGGAGGCTGCAAAGAACTCAGTAAGGCACCAGATAAAGAAAAGAAAGCCCTCTACTGCTTCGTCAATAACCACACTGAAATTATAAAAGCAGAAAGACATGCCATTTTCTAAAGACAGTCCAGGTGTTAATCATACAAGAAAATAGCTTGAGGCATAACTTGCTCTTCTCTCCCTCATCGTTTTTCTTTTTAAATAAAAGCTATTTTTTCTCCCAGAAGTATTTACATACAGCAGTGAACAGTATGGCAGTGAGTTCTTACAACATCTCACATTCCAAATGTCATTCAAACTGTTTGTCATCTGTCCTAAAATGTCCTATCATAAAGAACTAGTCACATTTTCTATTTCTCATGCCTGTCTCCAGTTGTCACCTAAACAAGATGGAGAACTTTCTTCCCCACATCTAAAGCACCTTTGTCTAAAATTAGTGTAAAAACTAACAACAATATGGGAATAGTTTGTTTTTGTGAAGCTTAAATCCTTTTCATAAAAAGAGATGAACCATCTAAGCCCCAGATGTGGTTGTTCAGAGAGAAGAATCAAGAATGCTTTGCCTGCACAGGGTGCATTTGCTGAGAAACAGAGAAGCTGAAGGGAAAGCAGAGTCCATGAACAAGCTCAACCTTCAAGAGTACTCTCTTCACTAGCCCTCATCTAGGCCATCACACCTGCTTTAGTTGAAATAAGCATTAAAATGATCCTTTTCAGGGAAGGGGTGGAAGGTGCTGTTGCCTTTTTTTTTTAATTTTACTTTTTTCTTTTCCCCTAAATCTTAGAACATAACCAGAATTTTATAAAAGAAAGACTGGAGAAATCAAAATTGTTCTAAATTTTTCTGTCTTAAATGTGTTTTTCAACTGTTTATGTTGCTGTCAAGGTTAACATTAGAATAGCATGGGATTTTTTTCCTTTATCAGAATATTAGAATCTCATTAGTGCTCAAATTTTGTAAATTACTTTTTAAGTTCACTGAATGAACTTGGATATAACTGACCCCTTTGCCCATACAGCACCTTCCACTGAAGCAGTCTGAACTCCTTAACAAAAGGTTTTACAAGCAGCTTGTACTAATTAATTTCTCCCCTAGGCAGGAGAAAGGCATTATAGGCCCGCATTTTTTTTAATCTGTTATTTATAAGCCTTTATAATAGGTATCATGCTAAGAAAATAACTACAACTTCATTAGATCTCAAGACATAGGATGCAGCTTTCCCAAAATTCATCCTGTACTGAATACTTTCTTAGAAGGTTCTTTTTGATACTTGCATTTACACACATACATCAATTTCACTTGGAAAGTAAAGCAGATGTGCAGAACACATTTCTGCTTCTAGCTAAAGTACTAAGTTTCACTGCAGCTGCTGCCTTTGTAACACCATTCACTTTCATGGCTGTAACATTTACTCCTCCAAGATTCAAACACGAAGCAGGGATCCTTGTGACACCACACCACAGGCCCATTAATGCCAGGTTTATTTTGGTGGGCAAAAGCTTACTTTTCTTCCTGACCTATTCTTTTTTTTACTTCTTGTTCCTACAATAGCAAACTTATAATTAAAAAAGCAAACTTGCTTAAGCCATTGGGTTTAGGTTTACTGAACACTTCCATTTCCATAAAGACATGATGCATTTGCTATCACTGAAAATTACTTTTACTGTACACTTTATATGTACAGGGGTTTTCCCCGTCACCTTTCAAAGCACAAGCACTACTCAATCTTACCACTATTTTGAAGTCTGCCCCTAATCTGCTATGACAAAAAAAAAAAAAAAAACACAAAAACAGAAAAAGCCTCTGCTCAGGATCTTTCGAGAAATTACACTTCTGTCTTACCCGCTGTATTTGTTGTGTCCCCTCCAGTACACATGAATGGCTTTCCTGTGACTGTGGTCATGAGTATTACACCTAAAAATCCAGCCTCCTCATCCCAGCATTATCTGAACTCTTACAAGTACTGAAGACATCAGACATCATCTAAATTAAGAATTAATAATTTCTTTTATCACTCAAGAAGTTGTTGGAATACTCACAAATATTCAATATCACAAGGATTTGCTGTAAAAAAAACCTGTGACCAAAGCAATAAAGATCTGCCGATGAATCTGAAAATATGAAGCAGCAGTCTCTCATCTTACTTTAAGATTGTGTTGAAAAGTCAGAAGTCTATTATAATCTCCAAAATATTAAGTAATACTGTCTGAATTTAAAAATTATGATCACACATAGTTAAAATACAAAAAATAAAGGAAACCATCCTTTTCCTAGGTGTTTATCCTCCAGGAGAATATTTACATACACACAGAGTTCTGTCATCTCTCTCCCACACCCTGCCCACACACATGCAGACATCCATAGAGAGTGTGAGAAACATATGCTCTTGTTACCCTATCTGAAAACAAATACAATAACTAACATCTGTACTCAGTAATTATGTCATAGGAAAATTCTATCTTATTTCTACAGGTCATTCCAGTGACTTCTAAAGAAACCTGCTGCCCACAGTCATTAAAAATCCTATGTCCTGCTATTGCTCCAGAAACAGGAAGAAGAGGGCAGAATAATGGAAAGAAAAGGTCAGTACAGACTTTCCCCATATGACACTCATCAGAACCTACTGTAATGTGAATAAATATTCAAGTAATTAATCAAACCGTAATATTCGAGCTCTGTTTCTCCTCAAGCTTTACATTGCCCTAATGCAGGGATAAAACTTTTCTGCAAGCTTATTTGGCCAAACTCTACTGGAATGCTACAAGCAAAACAGAATAATGTGAAATAAATCACACTCAAACCTGCCAACTCGCTGCATGTTTATATATATTATCAGAAAGAAGTCAGGATCTACTAATACTCCCAGCTGAAGTCAGCTGGAATTGTGCCACTGACTTGCATTCATGCAGAATCACGATGCTAAACATCTCTGGCTAAGGCTTTGTTTCAATTCCTATGAAACACGTTTCACATTTTGTTGCCATATAAAGAACAACAGTAATAACAGAAAGGTAGCCTTGCATAAAACCATAAAATGTTTAAAATAGGTATGTTGAGACCTGCTTGAATAGCAGAGGGTGCTGAATACAATTTAGTGCTTGTGACCACCTGCAGTACTATATCCAGGATACAGTTCTAATTTTAGATTTCTGGATGAATGCCCACTGTTGCATATGCTATTTTTACTAAGTTCTGACATGTCTGTCCAACAGCACATCTCCATTTCTGAAGTGGTACTGAAAGGCTATTAAAGCTTCCAGTTACCACTTGGCTCAAAACTCCAAACTATGAGTCCTTTCACCAAACTGTTCTTCACATTCTGATTGACTTTACACAATGGAACTTACAAACAAAACCAAAATAAATACCTAAAAGCAGTATAACTAACAAAGGTCCCCCTTCCCCTGAACCCTCTCATTAAAACACAAAATAATAGCATTTTTTAATACATTATTGCAATTTTCATTGCAATGCGCAGAAAAAAATATATAGAAATAGCCTTCTCCTTCTAGGAAGACTCTCTCAGGTGTCAAAATAGAATCAAAAATGTAACAAAAACCCCATGCTGACACACATATTACTGTAGTTCACATAGTAACACGGATTTTTGGGGCTACCATTCATCCAGTTTCAATTTAGACCTATAAGGCATGAAATATATTGAACAATTCAGATTTACATACAATTTTTTTTTTTTTAACATATGAATACAGAGATTTTTCCCAAGGAGATATTTTTAACGAAGTTATACGGTCATCAAATATGGAATGAGCCTTAGCAGATTAAGATTTCTATCTTTCTACTCACATATGCTTCTTCCCTCTCCTGCCACTTTTCAGCAGATAGACAGAGTGTTCTGAGAAATGTCTTCCATTATGACAGATTTAATACATATTTAATAATAGAGACTTAAATATGGGCATGGTATCTGGCATGCATCCTGAAGCAAACCATAAGACATGTCTGCCACTCTCCAGTGAGGACAACACAGTAGATAGGGAGAAATGTCAGCCAGAAACAGTTACACGAAGCATAAAACGCCCTGAGAATGAAAAGGTCTTTATTTATTAAATCAAATGCAAATCTTTCATTCTAATACTTCTGATCTGTTTTTGTGGATTTTCTCAGGTATGCTTAATTAAACCCACTCATCAACACCAACTTTATTCAAAAGAGCAATTAATGAATATGGCACAGAAGCAGCTTAGCCCTGGAGGAGTCCCTGACATTTGTTCATAGTGAAAACTGTTCATTAATTGCTCCCCTCATTCTAAGCCTCTTAATGATATTTTTGACACAATACTACAAGTCATTGTGACTTATTTCTCAAGCTGGCAACATCTGCACTATGTTAGGTTAATAAAATTACCTTTGAAAGGTTTTCAAGAAGATATTAAAAGACACAGGGAAAAAAGGAAAGTCTGGATATGCTGACAGTGGAATAAAGAAGCTATATTGAATTTTTTACTGTTATCTCAGAGTACACTTTGTATTACAGATAATTTAAGCAAATATTTTGTGTTCTACATTCACCATAATAAACAGAACTTGGGCAGAAGTCCACCATGATTTTCCAACCTATTTCAACTGTATTCCCACACCAAACTAAGCATTAATATTTCATAGGTCTTCTGATGATCATAAGTTCTCAGACGATTAAAAGATCAGTTTTTTGATGTCTTTGGTAAAAAAACACTACAATTTCATTTTTTTCAGAAATAAAAGGTGGAGAGTAAAGAGTCTGGATTATGAAGTAACCACACTAAACCTCTGTCCAAGATATAAAACAAAGTTGCTATCATTTCACACTGAATGCATGCTTTAATTTACAGGATGACTTTGCTGATCTCTTTTGGGTTCCAGAAACCAAGATGCATTTTGGAAGTTTGAAAAATTAACTTTATTTCCGTAACACATCTGTAGGATCATACAATCCACATTAGACTTCTACTGCAAAGCAGATAATAGTTCACAAAAGAAACACAAAACAAATAAAAAACCAAGGTACATGAAAGTTCATACCTGAAGAACAGCTGAAAGCCTTGTAGATCCAAAGACCTTCAACATGCAAATGAGAACAGCGTCCACCCTCAGAGCTGGTGACATTACTTCAATTAGTCTGACCCTGTTTTTCAACTTGGAATTCAGTTTCTGTAGTTCCTATTATATAGCAACTCCTCCTGCCTGCCAATTATTTACATGAACACAGCCATGAAGTTTCATGCAGTTATGTGTGTGAGAAATTGTGTCAAACATTCATTAGCTAATTGTATACCTCCAAGCACTTAAACAGCGCAGCAGCAGTGGATATGGTAAGCTGGAACTGTGGTTTTTGATCTAGTCCAAAACGAGTCTGATGCTGTAGCAGTCAGGGTGAGACTAAGAGGGTAACACTATGTCCCCAGTGGGGTGCCAGGTGTGTAGTGCTGGAGAGAAGGGAGAAAGGTTTTCACAATTTTGCAGTTGCCCATCTATTAGCTCCCACCACATTGCACTCCTATGGCACACAGGGTCTGGTTTCCTCTGAAGCCTTCTATTCCCACCCAAAAACTATCCCACCTGTTAGTTCTACCAGCTGTTTCTCCCGTCTTGCCCACGACCCACATCATTATCTTTGCTCCTCGAAATAACCCCACCTACCTACACAACAGCAGCTGCCCTTCTCCGTCCTGAGCTTCAGGACACAAAGCAGCAGGAAAAAAACTGACAGCTCTATGAGTGCCAGCAGGCTCCTGCCAGCCCAAGCCCCCTGCTAGCTCAGAGTTCAGTGACAGCAATACACTCAGCCTGGGCAATGGGAGTAGAGGAAAGGTGACCTGCATGTCTGAGATGTGACAGCAGTAACAGGACATTTGGCAACATCCTGATGGCAACCTTCAGCTTGCTCACAGACACAATTTCCCCTGCTGGGACACCATCTTGGCTCACTCACTGCAGAGTGAAAGCAGAGAAGAGTAATTCCACCTAGTTAGAAAATTCACAACAGGTTCTTATTGTGGATGGATTAGGCAGAGAGGAATCAGCTAACTCCACCAGCACTGCTAGAGAATCATTTGTTCATTAATACATTTACACACATTTAGCTTGGAGGCAGAATGCAGGAGTACCCCAGCCTGCCTTACACCTTAAGCACAGGAAAGATCTAGCAGAAGCTTTACTAAACAGTAAAGCAAGGGATATTCTGATTTGGCTTTGCCTTAAAATGTACACACAGCAAAAAGGAACTCAACAGAGCATAAGAGGTCATTTTATTAGCATTGCTATTCTAAAACGTACATAACAAACAGCATAGAACTTTTATTTCCAATTTTTTTTTAATGAAGTAGTGCGAAATGTCAACCCTCGCTATTCCACCCCTGTTCATTAACATTAAGCAACCTAACCTTTAATTAAGAGCCCTACAAAAGCAACATATTACTGCACATTATCTGAAATACCATACTAGGACCTATTGATGCCACTTTCAGAACTACAGCTGTGGTTTGAGGCAGCAAAACCTGACGAACTTAGAAATTAAAACATAACAACTGCACATAAATCTTACAGAGCACAGAGACTTAATCACAGCCTGTAGAAAGAGTACATGGCAAGATACACCATCAAATCAGAGGCAAACTATGGAGAAACATTTGCACTAAGTGTTCATCAGCTTTCAGAAAAGTATATTGAAACCACAAGTGTCTGTGTACATTTGTGTAGTCCAATTATCCTGTTCATGTTACTGGGTCGTCTAAATTAACATAACTTCATAATTTACAAAAAATCTTCTGATTCAATCGTATTTTCTAAATCCAGATAAATCACTTAATCACATCTGCCATTAAAAGAGCCCACTAATCATGAAAGATTAATTCAAATGACATTTCTTTTATTAACTTCTTTTCACTCTCCAGCAAAGGTTGCTGCCTTTATCCCTGCAGTCCAGTTTGCCAGAATAAAGTTAGGAAGTTTATGAATTTTGCATATTACACAATTCATATTTGATACCAATATTTCTTTGTTCTTTAAAGTGATGAGCTCTTCACAGCTCAAAATAGAACTATCAGAACAGTGTCCTTATCTCTGTTTCAATTCACTTTGTCTTCCGAACGATCTTGTGCCCTACCCATTGGACTGAAGCTGGTAAGTTCTTCCCAGCAGAAAGGCCTCTCAGTCCTTCCACTATTATTCTGTGGAATACTACAGCAGCAATTTGACTACACAAATGAAGAGATTATTATCAGTTATCAAGCCAGTGCCACTGCCTGAGAAACTGGAACGGTTTGTAAAATGTGGTGAATGTATGTGTATAGAGAGCGGAAGAAACCGTCTACCCCCTAGCACGCACCCCTACAAATATGTGTAAGAACTGTAAGGTGAGGTTAATTTTGACCATTCATAGAGTAAATCGGGAAGTATTATAAATTCTGTTAGTAAAGAGTTTGTTAGGAAATTACAAGTGTCACAGATACATTTTACTATTAATATGAATCTTTTAAATTATAGGTAAGTTTTACTGTTAGGAGGAAACATTACTATAAACCAGTTATCTAGATAGAATAATTTTGGTCACTGAGCCCCACCCAACAACTTCTACACAGAAATTATTGTACAAATGAATTCTGACTAGCACAGTGTTCATTTAATTCATATACATTTGTCACACATTACTAAAGTATCTATCAACACTGTGGTTTTACTACAGATATGTGTTATACCTCATTTTCCTTTGATGGGTCAGAACCTTGAGCAAACGGAACATGTCACCTACAGGTTACAGGCCTGTAACTGAAATGCCAGAGGAAGGCAATTAGCTTGCGTCTCCAGCTTGCTTTATGCCACACTGCATAAGACACCAGAATCATTAAACCACGGAATGATTATGTTTGGAAGAGACCTTAAAGATCATAGAATCATTAAGATTGGAAAAGACTTCCAAGGTCATTGACTCCAACCTTGGATGGAGCACCCCTTTGTCTACTAAACCACGGCACTAAGTGCCATATCCAGTCACATCTTGAACACTTTCCAAAACTGTGACTCCACCATTTCGCTGGACAGCCCATTCTGATGCTTAACAACCCTTTCAGTGAAGAAATTCTTCCTGATGTCTGAACTGAGCCTCCCCTGGCCCATCTTGAGGACATTTCCTCTTGTCCTGTTGCTAGTTGCCTGGGACAAAAGGCCAACCTCTACCTTGTTACAGGCTCCTTTCAAGGTAGATCATTTAGTCCCAAACCCCCATGGCCAGAGAACCTCCCACCAGACCAGGATACTCAGAGCCTCATCCAGACTGCTCTTGAACACCTCCAGGGACTGGGAGTTAACAACCCCTCTGGGCAATCTGTTCCAGTGCCTCACCAGCCTCATTCACAGCAGAGAATTTCTTCCTAATATCTGATCTAAATCTGTTCTCCTTTAGCTTAAGGCCATTCCCCCTTGTCCCACATGCCACTTGCAAAGTTACTACATACCCTTGCTAAGAGACCCTATTCAGCTTTCTTGTAGGCCCCTTTTAGTTGTTGTGAGGTGCCACAAGGTCTCCCCAGAGCCCTCACTTATCCAGGCTGAACAGCTCCAACTCCCTTAATCAGTCCTCACAGGAAAGGTGCTCCAGCTCTGCTCTCCTCTGGACTCATTCCAACAGGTCTGGAAACATTAGAAACTTGGCAAGAGTTAGCAGTAAATCTTTCAGGACTTACTGAAGTGGAACTTTGAGTAAGGAAGGTTGGAAGAAAACACAGATCAGAGATGATATTTAAATACAAACTACAGAGCCTACAAAATCTTTTCTATAGGACTGCAAGTATGAAAATATTACTGCCAGAAGTATGAGAAGTATCTTACCATTTCAATGATTCTGCATGTTGACTTGCATCCTTCACTTCCCATGCTGAGCTACAGTGGAATGCACTGGGAGTGATCTGACCAGACAAAACCAATTCCAGCCATAGATGCCTTGGGGCAAGGATGCTGTATTTCCATTCATTTTTGAGCAGCTAGGTATACCCCCAGAAAAACTGGATAATGGAAAATTGATGCAACAGCCTTCTCTGTTGATGAGTTCCTGGGACTGACATGTAAATGTTGCCCAGAAAAACTGGCTTCCTTACCCAGTGTGCAACAAGCCAACAGTTACACACTCAAAAAAGATATTGCTTATTTATTTCAGAGTTGCACAAGCCTGGGTACTCAGTGATACCACACAAATCAAGCATGCCAACTATTGGAACATTTTACTATTTATACATTTTAGAAAACAAAAGAATTAATGTTCATTAGCTACAAGTTACATAGTTCTCTTATTAATTAGTATTCTATCCTCTATTGGTAAATGATTCTCTTGTTTCCCAAGCTAATTGGCCCCATGCTCAGTGTTCCTCTTCTTTTGAGTCACTGGGTTCTTGGGTCAGTGGTCCATGAGTTGGTGGCCGCAATCTGCCCCTGCCAGAATTACCTTTTACCCAGACAGAGCTGATTTCAGCACAGCTGCTGAGTTGCCTTTGTTAGTTTCTTCATTGTCTTGGGAGTTCTGCCAGATGTCTTCACGGCTCTTAAATTCTACATTCTGTGTGTTCACTATCAGTGGTGGACATCCTTCCTCCCAAGCTTTGTTAACCTCCCCCTAGATCACTGAAGCATGGCCAGCCCTACACCTTAACAAGGGAATTCTACCAACAAGTAATTTGTTCTTCTAGTACCTGAACAACACTTAGAATTTGCTTGTGAGCTGCTCTCTGTTTCATGGATTAAATCTCCCTTCTTGTTGATTAGGCTTAAAAGTATACGAAGATGAAACATCAATGAACGTTTTTCTTAAGAAAATTTTACATATTCCACATTTTGCAATATAAAGACTACAGTTATAAGCCTGAATGCTGTTTAAATGGTCAATCTTGGGAACTACTGTGGCAAAAAGAAGCCAAATGAAGAAGAAACTACTAGTTTATATATCAGTTGCCATTGCAGAAACTGAAGAGAATATCTTCTGCTCATCACTTTTTCCCCAGTCAGCTGCCTGACAGAGCAATTCCAATCCTCTTTCAGTCATAGTATGACATGTAAACCTGAACAATATAATACTAATTCTTGTTAACTCAAATCCTTACCACTCAGTCACAAAAGTAAGGCTCCTATTAGCACTCCAGTTCACAAAATCATAATGTTTTTAGGACAACTAAGACAATTATGGAAATAAACCCAGATGCTATTCTGAAGTCAAAAGTTGTGGGTTTTTTCTCTTCTTAATGTTCTGGGATGAAAGGTGACATTAAAAGTACCTAAAAGACAACACAAATGATATCCAGGAACAGTTTGTGTTTTTTTTGAAGACTGATCATTCCAATTATCATCTATAGATATTAATACAGAAACACTATTCTTCAAATGAAGATTGATTTGTAGAAAATAAGGCTTTATATGGAAGCAAGACCATTCAACATGAGCAAAATTTCTTGTAAGGCTTGGAAAGTTTTAGTCCCCAAATACTCGAAGGAGACAAGGTACTCGGATGTCAATAAAGCAACACTTTTCACAATGTAGAAAGGGGCAAGAGAAGACAAGCAACCAGCAACTTGGCAAGAAGCAAACTAAAGCTGCTAGTTAAAACCAGAAATCTCTAGATCCTCAGGTTTCATCAGGTTCTCTAGACTAGATCTACAGCTACAGATAAATCTTGAAGGTGTTAAGTGTGTGCACAGAGCTAGGAACAGGCCTGGTGCCTACTGCTCCACTTATTTTGAATAATAAGCCATTTCCAAAATTTTCAGTGTTGGCATTGTTAGAAACTTGGGGCTTATAAAAAAGATCAAGACTGATGAGAGTAGCAGGGGAAAAAAACCCCAAACCTCTTGTTTAAATTACTTTTTTAAGGGAAATGCTGTATTTCCAGTTAAACAAGTCTTATATTTCCTCCTATTAAAATATTAGTGTTATGCCTCCACAGCAAACTAGTTCTTTTTTTAGCCTTCTGGTAAAAAGAAACAATTACAACACAGCAGCTCTACAAGTGAAGCTGAAGGACAAGCTTTGTCAACAGTCATCCTATAAAAAGACTAATTGTCCTTTTCCCAAGAGGCAGACATCCATTGCCAGCAATGAGTTCATGGGGGTACTCTAAGAAAAATAACATTTGCTCAAGTTATTTTAAGAGCACTTTATGATTACGGGTTTGAGAGAAAAATGTAAAGACTCAAGTTAAATATCAGAATTAAGTGTTTACCTCTATTTCAAGATTATTTCTCTTCAAAATTCAATACTGATCTCGTTGGCCTTCAGATTAAACAAATTTGCAAAACCATCTCCCCTGACAGTTATAGATAAGTGAGCAAAAATGGAATTTTCTAATCAAAGCTACTAGCAAACTTACTTAAAGGAAGAATACTGGAGGAAAAAAATCAAGTTCCTCCACTCAGATCATTAATTTAATTTAAAACAATAGCCAATAATGCCAAGAAGCACAGCAATTCAGCTCTATAGGCCGGACCTCTTTTTTCTGTTGTTGGTAATTACACTTTTTTACCTTTTTTTGTTTTGTTTTGTTTTTTTTTTTAAAACAGACATTAAAGGATGATGCCCAGGCTTCAGTGGGTTGTCTTCTATATTAAAGACTCAACTAATGCTTAGGTAAAGAGTCCGACACTATGCACTTAGGAAAGCAACATAAGATAAACTGGAAAATCCAGTCACTTTCTTGGACAATTCAAGAAAGTCTGTAAACTCTGACCAAGACTTATAACAGAATTACATCCGCTAGACAAGTCTCTAGAGCCCAGGGTAGCAGCATTTTCAGACTTCTACCCATATACATCAAGAGAAGTTTTTCTTCTCACGAACACCAACTTCACCTCTTGCACGTCTCTAGAACTGTACCCATGCTCCTGGCACATAAATGTAGAAGGGTTTTGTGGCTTTCTACTATCAATTCCAATAGCATGTATCAGAATCCATTATCATTTTTCAGCAGACAAGCTGCTTGTCTGGCAGACAAGCTCTGGAAGACTGAACTTCAGTATTTAACAGATTAATCCCCTGAATTTCCCCACTTCTGACATGCTCAAGGGCAGTGCAATGAGGCATTGCCTCTCAGGTACCTCACTCCTCAGGAGGCAAGTTTAGACTGCTGGTGAAGACAGGCATACAGCTGTGCCTCAGTCCATTTGCAGGCTTCACAAGAGAGCTTGCTGCCTGTTATAAAGCTGACATAACAACGAGCTGTCTGGTTACACTCTAAAACACTGAAGCAAAATCCTCCACATTTCACTGTTATTTGAGGGACCAATCAGAATTTTATTTTGCACACACAATCCTCCTCTCCCCTCCTTCCCCACGCGACAAGAGTTATTTCACACCTGCGATTACGCTGAATCTGTGCCCGTGGAGGCTGGGATCAGTGGCCATGGGTACTTCCAAGGCAAGGTTTTAAGACTATCAGTTCCCTAACACTGTTTACACTGTGATTCCACACGAATACCTACACAGACTGGCACAACTAAAAGGACCCAGTAGGCAATGGACTGACACAGTCCCAGGATTTCCAAAGTGGACAACGAACTACAACAGCACTCTGACTCTCTGATGGCACAGCATTCTCCATCTATATTTGCCTGCCTTTGGGAATCACGGCATACCATGGTGTTCAGGTCACAAAGAGAAGTTGTTAATAGTGGACATCAATTAAGGGGGTTTTCTGGTTGGTTGGGTTTTTCTAAAGTGTATTATCAAGTGAGAGCCAGGACATGGATTTACAGGGTCAGAAAATGATCACAACGGACAACAGCAGTACCAACATCATCTTTAGCGACTTCAGCTTCACAGCTACTGATCAGGATCATAGGAGTCATCAGGCTCTTGGCCTACCCCCGGCTGATACACCTTGAAGAGCACTATCAGAAAACTAACCAAAGCTGAAATCCCATCTTTTGGCTAAGCTAGGAGTCCTGTTTGAAGCATTGGGTAATATAACATTGGACACTAGTAACTATTTTGTGTACATACTGTCTCCTAGATATTTCAGTATCATTGCTTAGGTTTCAACAGCTACAGGGAAAAACATGCACTGGAGCATGAGAAGCAGCAATATTTGGACTACATACACACAGATTATATGACAAAAACTAAGAAAGCAACCATATAGCCCTATTGCAAGTTCAGAATAAGAAAGCAAGCAAGACCATCAAGAGAAGAGACCATCAGCAACTGAACTTATGTTAAGCAAAATAACAGACCAAAGAGTGTGTATAATTTCTTTTCAGTCTTTAGCTTTGACTAGGACTTAGAAAAGAAGCCCTAAAACTCTGCCAGACATTGAGAGACGCAAAGCATTACACATGACCTGTATTCCTATAATTGGCAAGGCCAGGAGTTTTTTTCCTCAAGCAAAATGCAATTTCGCTCTCAGACAAGGTCAACAGAAATGGTTTCATGGGATACATTTTCTCCTACAACAAGGTCATTTCAGCCATGCTCCCAGGGTGCCCTTCATAACTGGGGGGTTTTGTCAATGCAAATGTTAGTGAGTTTCCAGTGAAAGCAAGTCACAGAAACGACACAGATGGTAAAAAAACATGTACCAACAGTGAAAGAAAAAGGCAACAGGAATTTCTGAAGAGATTGTATGCTGAAGAAAACACAGTGAAGAACAACCGCCTATTAACTTTTAAAACTACAAACAAATATTTATTCTCATGCCTTTTTCTGTAGAGTTCACCAGTAACAGAAATGACTGATTCAGCAATAAGATTGCTGTGAGTCAGAAGAGCAGGGCCCAAAATTATTTAAATATTCTCTTCCTAGCTACAGAAGCCTTATAGTTAACTTTATATTAAGCATTCCTGATTCCCAGTTAAACCTAGGTCTAACAAGAAAGCACATTTCAATAGCATTCTGGGTTTCCAACTAGACTAGCAATTCAGAGGACAACAGCACCAAAGCAGCTCAATTTTGAAATTTGGAGAGAGGTGGGGAAAAGAAGTGGGAAGATCAATACAATTCACAGTACAGCCCATTTCTTCAGCCCCCCCAATCCACATTATAAGCCAATCCTGCAGCCAGCACACATTCTCTAATTCGTTCATCACATGTATTTAGTAATGCCTAAGAATGTATCCCAGTATTACAGAGAGAGAGAAGAGTAAAAGGCTGCATTTCAGTATTTTCAAAGTTATAATTTCTCTGAGCCTCTCCTAAACCAAACAAATACTGCAAAATGGATGCATGTTGCTATTCATCTAGCAAGGGATTTAAAATTGAGAATATTAGAGGTCAAAGATTCAGAGCCATTCAATCAGCATCCCCTAAATGAAACTAATCTCCATTACTGAGGTTGGTAACCATGAAAAGATTGACCAGTTCTATCAGAAATTAAGATCCAATAATTCTAAGGTATACTAGAGCTCAGAGATATACCCTGATTTTAAAAAGAAAAAATGGAAAAGGAATGAAAAACTGTATTATCTGGCTATCATGCAAGAAATTTCATAACACAGATAGGCTAATTGAAGATAAGTCTGGAAATGATAGCACAGCTAAAATGCTACACAGCATTTAAACTTTCTGAACAATTAATTCAAACTGTTGGCAAAGAAAAGATAGTATTTGAAAAGGTAAGTTTCAACAGTTGAGTTAAACTCAAGAGTTTCACTGCAAAGACCTCAGTGCAGACTATGTATCAACCCCAGTTTTCTGCTGCTATCACTGACAAACAGCTTTTTGTGAGTTGCCTGACTTTCTAATATATACTGGGACACTAGGAAATTTCTTCCAAAATCAATTTCCCCAAACAGAGATTAATTTTACTAATATATTTATGTATGGAGATAAAGAGTTCATACTACACAGCAGACAATTGGATTGCATCAAAGTTCCCAAGGGAAAACACAATTTGAAAATAGATGCATGAACAAATCCACTAAATGACTAAAGATTTGCGTGCTTCGTCGTACTTTGGAATATATATTTTAGCAAAAAATCAAGAGGACACTAATTAGGCTGCAGTTCGGGGATCATTAACTTGGTTTACATTTGCCACCTTCCTGACAAATGTTAAGCAAAGTGCTATAGTTAGATGCAAACTGGCAAATTTCTTAAATAAGTCATAGGACATATTTATAAAGAAAGCTAAAATAAAAGCCCCAACCTTTTCTTTTCTTTTTTTTTTTTTTTTTTAATTTGCTATTTTAGTAGCAAGAGATTTAACAGCAAACCACGCCTGCAGCGCACAGCTCAGGCTGTGGCATTCCCCAGGTGTCTGTAAGAACTGCAGATAGCAGAGTGCCACCTGCCTTTCACGGGTCACAGCTGCAATGCTGCAGCCCGGAAATTAAATCCAGCCTACCGCCAATAGTTGGCAAACACGCCTCAAAAGGGTCAGTTTGAAAAATGTTTATGGTGTTTGAAAAAAACAGAACAAAATAACAAAACGGAAAACCCCAATAACTTGTTCTATTGATGCAGCTATAGCTTTGCAAAACACATTAGGAGAGAACAAACATATAGACTCTAACGTAACACTGTTTCCAAATCGGAATGCATACACATTGCCAGAATGGATAAAAGGATGATAATAAAGAGAAACAGACTGATTAACAATAATTTGGAGAACTCTGCATTGACAAGAATGCCCATTAAACACTTTCATAAAATGATGTTACAGAAAAGGAGAAGCTCCTCAGTGCTGCTTCCTATAATTACGGCCATAGCAATAGTAATTTATCTCAGGAGCCATAGTAACTTCAGAACATACAGCACCATATACCCAGAGCATATCAAAATTTTATAAACCAGACATTAAATCTAAAGCTAAATCGTATTTCACTGCTATTCAGAAGTCCATCATCACAACATACTAACCAGTTACTAGGAGAGTGCTTTATATGAAGTAGCACAGTATCAGATTTCACACACCCTCCTCCCCACTATCAACAGATAGTAGTGGTAGTACACACCTACTATTAACTGATAGTAGTATCAGCAATCCACTTACGTGTCCCACAGCACAGAAATCAGACCCAGCCAACACCACTGATAAAGCTGTTGCAGACCAGAGGGTAGAAATGGGTCTCGCCACTCCTGCTCACCCCAGGAGCTCAGCTGCTCCCTTGGCTGAATTCCTGCATGCAACCTCTTACACAAAAGCCAAAATTTGCAGGAGAATTATGTTGTATTTCTGCAGTTCATAGATTGGAGTGTACAGTTACTCCCTGAAAAGTAATGAGCTTCATTCACTGAAAATCCTGTGTTTGTACTAGACTATATCAACAGAAGTCAGAATCCACGTGGGCTCCCTAAGTAGCTGGGGGAAAAGAAAGTGAAAAACAAACGACCACACAACTCTTTCTTCTGAAAACAGCAGCAATACACAGTTACCACCCTCCCCATCTCTGCCCAGCAGGAAATGAGTACAACAAGCCTGCTACAACCATGTTTATGGATTATTACAAAGTGCACAGGCACTCCTTCTGCCTGTAAGTATTTTATGAAAACAGCACTAGTTAAAGATTAAAAGAAATGAGACACTTCAGATATTAATGCCTTCAGCTTTGTCAACCAAAACAAATCTGTTACAACATCCCAAGGAATGAGCAGTACAACTCAGAAGCCAGTGTTTACACTACTTAGTTCAAAACAACCTCTCGAACAGAGAAGTAAACTGCTACACTCCAGAGCAAAACCTTAGCTCTCAGCAGGACTCCTCACAGCTGTTCAGCATTAAAATGAGAAAATGAGATGAATTCATTAGTAAATGTAATAAAGTTATATTACTGGTACCTGCTGGAGAGAAAGGTGGGAACATAGCACAGAAATCTACCAACATCTTTCACTATACTAAGCAAAGTACCCAAGGCCATACCTCAGCTTTTCAAGGCAGCAATATACTTTTGATTGACTATGTGTTATATATATGACAACAGCTAGTTCAACAATTCTAAGCCAAACTTTGCTGAACTGAGTCAGCCTTATATAACAACCAGGAGATGCTCAAACTTCTAGAAGTAAGATTTGAGTGCAATTTCCACTATGAAAAGTAGTCTACTTTAGATCACTCTAGCAGGGCTAGCATCACATCAGGCTTTTACACCAAAATTCAAACCAACAGTGGTTAGACAGCTTTCAGAAAGTAAGTACTTCAGATGCACTACCTTCGGGCTCCTGGAACATGCTATCACTATAACTTTAACAAATTGGTTTAGTTCTAGGACTTTTAGCTATAATCTTGAAAATCCTAACCATTTTCACAAGGCTGCGTGTGCCTGCATACACAGACCTTTCATGCCCATAGTCCGGTTTGCTAAAGGAGCAGATGCACTGACAGCTCCCCCCACTCCAGCTGCCCCCCAGGAATAATCCCAGGCAGATTATCGTTGTGTCAATCTACAGCGCATACTCAGCATCTGGAATGATACAACAAACCCTAATAGTTGTCATTTATCTGGTAAGCAATCCCCACAGAACGATAGATGTTTACAACTGACTGAGGTGTTTCCACCTGCATCGTTGCAGAATGGTAAACTCTAACTTCCCAATTCAGAAAGTGCCGAAATACAGTCACACCACAGACCAGCCCAGTTAAATAAAACAGCGAGAATAAAAGCACACCGGGGTTTCAAATCATACTACGCGACCATCCCACTGAAAACCCACGTTTCTCAGACAACTGCCGGTGCCTTTCACGCCACTTCTACTCTCACCAGATGAGCCTGAGCAAACTTCACTTGCTGAAGTGTGACAAAACCCTCCGAAACGTTCCAGAGGCAGCGGCTGCCTCTCCGCAGCCTGAGCTCAGCGACAGCAACGCACCTCACTCTCCTGGGCGAGGACGCGCTCCCGGGGGCGCGACCCCGGGGGCAAGAGCGGCGCGGGGGTCCCGCTGCGCGGAGCCCCGGCCGTCCGGGTTCCGGCCCCTCTGGAGATGCGGCTCCCTGTCCGGCTGTGTTTTCTGGTCCCGAGCAAGCAGCACCCTCCTCGGGGAGAACGGCCGCCCGTTCTGAAAGGCTCGGCGGACTTTCGGGGGTGGGGCCGGGCAATGCCCGAGACGGGCTGCGAGCGCCGGCAGCGCTGCCCGGCACCGGAGCCCGGCGGCAGCGGCGCTCCGCCTGGCCGCCGGCTCCCCCT
>WBMY01014421.1:487189-540851 GCA_013397315.1 Donacobius atricapilla
GTGCCGTGCGATGCGGAGCGGTGCTGTGCCGTGCGCGGCTCGTCCCGCAGCCGGCACTGCCCCGGGCTGGGGCGATCTCGCATTACTCCCTGCCCTCCCCCGCGCTCCCCCCTCCGGGCCCGCTGAGAAGTTGCAACTGGTTGAGATATTTGTCCTTGGGGTTTAGGGGTTTTTTTATTTTTATTTCGTTTTATTCCTTAATCACCGCAGCTCACAAAAACATGACCTGAGGCTGCTCTTTTGCCATCAGATCTGGGCAGGGGCGCCTCAGCGCCAGTAAACTAAGCACAACAAATCCTGGAGAGCCGCAGCAAGCGGCAGCAGAAGGGAGGGGAGGCGATGGGACACGGGCAGCGCTGCCGATGCCGGGTCCGCAGGGGCTCCCAGCCACTGCCCGGGGCTCTGGGCCCGGGGAATGTATCAAAACCGGGGAGCAGCAGATAAGGTGAGGAGGAGAAGGAGAGCTGGGCGCCAGCGACTGCCCCGGGACGGAAGGGGCACGGGAGCGCCCCGGGAGCTGCCCAGCTGCGCGCCCGCCGGCTCTCCGCACCCCTCTCACGCCGTGCCGCAGCCGGCCAGCCAGCCCCAGTGCCCCGGCCCCGGGCCTCCGGGCGAAGGTGAGGAACCGCGGGGGAACAGGAGCTCCGCAGCAGCGGCCGCGGCCCCGCTGCGCGGGGGAGCCCGGCTCTGACATTTCTGCCGCCACGTCAGAGCCTCCGGCGAGTTCCTCTCCGCCCCCCGAGTCCCCTCCCTCCCTATGGCACGATCGACGTATCAGCCCCAAAAGTTCATTTCCAGGCCCTGGGAGAGTCCCCTATAAAGGTCCCGGGGCGTGCGTGGGCCAGTGAGACGTGGCACCGCGGGGCTGCAGCCGGGGCGCGCAGGCATCTCCCCCAGGTACGTGCGTTCGCAGTTCTGCGCTCACCGGGTGTTCGGCGCATGCTTTTGTGTTTTGTCAGCTCACCTGTATTAAACCAGGAGGTTGTTTTTGTTCATGTATGCACTGTAATTAATTCCATCAGAGTTGGGTTTTTCTTTTATGACAGCATTTGTGCATTTCTGCTACAAACTGCAGCAGAAACTGACTTTTGTTGTTCTCAGCAAGACCTCCATTTAGAAGACTAAAAGTGGTAAGAGTTTATTAAAACAAAGAAAATCATGGAATTCATCCATGCTAGAGTAATCCTATAAAAATTAGCCAATTAAAACAACTAGCATCAAAACGTATCAGCAAGCCCAATGTTGCAAATCCAAATTGCCTTAAACTTCCAACTCAAGGGAGAATATTACTTTGACTAGGATATAAAAGAAACTTGTTCAAGTAACAAAACATTAACAAAAGTTTGAAATTGTCATTAAAATGAAGTCCTGGAATTAGGAACATTCTTTCTGATTACTTGTTGGTATTTAAAAAAACAACGCAAATACTAAAGGCCAAACTTTTTTTTTTTTTTTCTCCATAAAGTCATGTAACCCTGACAGTCAAGGATGTTTCCTTATTTATAACAATAGAGTTTGAGAACTCACTAGTGTAAATACTGCAATGTCTGGAGTCACTTTCTCATGTGATTTCCTTCTGATCCAGAAAATACTTGTACAGAAAATATAAGAATTCATTTTACATCTAAAAGTTGCCGTCAAAGTAAGTGCAGACATAGGATGATTCACATATCTGCACTGTTATCTTCTTCGGAGTGTTATTAAGACATATCTCTTCAGATCAACAAGTCCTACACTTTTTATGTACCTCCACCTATTACAATACATTTAGACTTTCTTTCTAAAGAGAAGATACATTTTTCCAACTGATGTGTAAAAAAAAAAAAAAAAGATAATAATTAAAACATCCCTACTTTATCTGTGAAAAGTAAGCATCGTGTATCCAAAACCAACGGCCAGCAAAAAAAAAAAACCTATCAAAATTCTAGCCCCTTGAGTGATGTACATTTTAGCCGCTAAGAATTCCTCTACAGTTTGGCTATGGAATAATAGGCATATAAGTTAAAAAAATAAACAAAACCTCCAAACTCATCACATTTATATCTTTATATCATACTGTGTTAATGATATACAGTACATTCTAACAAAAATTCCACTGGAATCATATTGACTCTATATCACCCACAGGGCATTTAAGTCATGCACTTTATAGTTCTGTACCAGTTTCATGGGAGAACTGTCACCATGTCAATGTTTAATTTTATTTAATTTTATTTTAAAAGCTCAAGGGCAAAGATGTCTGAAACTGCCTGTGAGATTAAACATTTTTGAAATACAGGTACAAAGTGTAACATTTTTAATGTTACATAACTGTGCTATGTCTAAGTTATAGAGTTAAACCAGATGAGTTGTGTGAGTGAGGCCAGCAATTTTAAGTGATGCAATCCCCAGATGTACTGTTGCAAGTAGGCGCTGAGGGTTTTTTTTATTTCTTCACAAGTTGCACAGTGGTGTCTCAATCCTAGGCTAAGCCTCGGTCTGTTACTGTATCCAAAATAAATAAGGATATTCTAATATAATCTAGGAATATGATGCTAAGGGCAAGGGCCAAAGCAGCAGAAGAAGCTCTGCTATGCTGTCTGATTTAAGAGGGGGGAAAGAAACCTCTCAGAAGACCAAGTCGATCTCATCCAGCTTTTCTTCCAGTATGGAGCTTGTCCTCTTCCTCTGCCTCCTATTTTCCTGACATTACATTTCTCACTCTTAGTTATTTTTGATCTCTCCTTCCAACAAAATAGAGCCCAGGATATTAAGGGATGGCAGCATGTGGAAACAGTAAAGGTACTGCAGTTGGAAGAGGAAAGGCTGCACAGCACCTTCAGGCTTTTGGCCAGTTTGGTGGGAAGCCAGATTTCAGCTCGTTCCTGTGGTGGCAGGATATAAGGAGTGTTAGAAAGCAGGGAAGGGGGTGGATTTCCATCTGTTTAGGTGGGAAAGTTACAGTGTAAGGGAAGGCCTGTCTTCACATTACCCATCAAAAGCACCTTGGATAGTAAGCATCTCTTCCACCATTTAGAAAAACAAAGTCAGATATAGTAAATTGAAAGTTGAAGTTGGGTTAAAAAGAAAAAAAAATAGAAAAGGAAGGTGTTAGCTTCAGTAGAACTGAACCTTGAGTTATGCTTCCATCATAGGGAAAGGACTTTGCTTGCTTCATGATCACAGAGTTCAAAGTCTTTATTACCACTGCATGTTTTTTTTTTTTCCAGACCGTTGAAAACATTAGTCATTTTTGCTTAATGCATGAGAAACAGGCAGAGAAAAACTTTGAAGTCTCACAGTTAATTGCCTACTTTTGTGTTTTCTAACCACATCATTTATTACCGAGGAGAAAGAAACCCTACTGGTGACCAGAGCCTTTCCAGAGCAGACCAGGCAGGAGAATGGTGCATACAAACAAGCACCATTTCTTGAATTGATGCTTAAGAACAGAGAGTTTCTGCAGCCTTGTGTCTTGAATTTACCTGACTTACACGACATTGTTGAAATACCTAATCATCAGATCTACATTACTCTTTCTTTCTGCTTTCCCACTGGCATTCAGGAAAGTATTTGCCCTGATGCATTTGTGTTGAGTGAGCCCTTAGCATTCCCACCTGCATTGAGCAACATCATCTTGCAAGGCTGGATCATCACGAGTCTGCCTTATTTAAATACCAGGGACTTGTGATGTTGTTATGGGTAAAAATAGGAATGACATCTTCATCCCAGGAAAGCAGATGATCTAGAGGATTTAAGTTTGCCATCCTCATCCTCAGATGGATCTGGTAGGGAAGCACACAGTTAAAAAGCAGGCCAGGAAAGGCTGTAGCTGTGTATGCCCAGTAGCAGACACAGGGCAGGGTCAGACTGAGCATCATTTTAATTTTCTTAATAAAAGACACCATTGCAATTCTTCAATTAAATAATAGCGAAGTAAATGTCAATAGTTACAAACTTTGTTGTTTGCCATTAAGTTACTGTCTCCCTTCATGTTCTGTATTTAAAGGTTAAACTGACTGGTCTCCATAATATCTATGAATTAGGAGAAGCTAGGTGAGAGTCTAAAACTTGGTTTTTGAGAACTATACGTTCTTCTGATGAGTTTATATTTACCATTTGTAATCAAAACATAATAAAGTAATATTTCTCATGGCATTTCTATTATTAAGGCTCTCTGTAAACTAAATAGTTTATTTTCACGAATGCATAAGGTATTTTTAACACAGCTGTATAAATAAATGTGCACTTACATTTATAAACCTGTGACCTGATTTTTAGGAATTGCTGCTTTCTTTCTAATAAAGTCTCTGACAGATATGGCAGTTAAAAAAGTTATGACATGAGTTCTAAATAAGGGCCATCTAACTTCAAGTCCCTAAAAGTAGTTAGATATTTGGTGAAAATGATGAATTCTTGGGTACTGATTCATGTGATCTGAAAATGCCATCCATTTCCTGATTCACCTTCATATCTCCTCCAGGAAAAAAAAATATTTTACAATGAATACCGTCAGTCAAACAATTTTTATGTGTCTGTTTTTCTATCTTTCAGCCAATTCCCTGAACTGATACTTTCAAAATGAAGAGGAAGATAGGAGTGGGAATGAAGAATGCCTTGGAGAAATCTAGTCATAAAGTTTGAGGAGTAGAAATAATAGGAATTATTAATAACTCTGGTCTCTTACATAGTTCAGAATTTAGGCTGAAATAAAGTTACAAACCTGAGGCATAAGGGCTATTAAATTTGAATCGAGATTCACAGATTTTTAAATTAATATATAATAAAAATATTTGCTTTTTCCCCTCTACTTTGGATGATAATATATTCTGCTGCCTTACACAACTTTTTTACATAGATTAATTTAAGTTTTCATTTTGGGGGATATTAGTTCTAAGACAGCTCTTCACAGTAAGCCAGGGTATATATTAGCAATCCCTTAGTTGCTCCTCTCAGTCTGCTTGTCCCTAATCGTTAATATTGAATTCCTGTGTTACTACATCACCCAGCAGTAAGAGTGGAATTTGAATAGAGAACACACACACACACACAAACACACCACACACTCATGCATGCGCACACACACATATGTATACGTATATGACTTTATAACTGCCAAGAAGTCTAAAACACAGGATATAGAGCTCATCTGTGCTTCAGGTTTGTGCTGGCCTTTTTGGGGATGAGTGGATAGAGAGGATATTTCGCATAACTCCTGCTTTCATAGAATTAGACCTTCACAATTTCTAAAAGGAATTTTAACCAGCTGTGAAGTCCTCATTACTCAGACAACATTTCTGTGGCACTGATCTAGCACTAGGAACCCTATAACAAGCTTACCAAGTGGTGGTGGAATTGTCCATGCTATTCAATTTAATTTAATAGTAAATTTTCAAAGTAGGCCAACTTCTAAGTCACTTGTAAAAAGTGATTTATCTAAATCAGTGCAAACCTTTGTATGAACCTTATTGTTTTGCTTTGAGCATATCTTAAATCCACTAAAAATGCACATAAATTGAATAGACATTAACAAAAAAAAGACTAATCAGTAATGGGTTTTCTTATAAAGAGTTTGACTGTGTTTGTTAAGTGTTCATTTACCCCTTTAGTTAGGCACAGACAGTGTATTTATGTGACAAAGATCTCACTCTCTGCCTTTTCACTCTATAAGACTGACAGTGAACACAATAAGGTGATGTACTTGTCAAGAGGGTTTTTGTAGGAAGGGAGTCAGCATCTTAACAAGCTGTGTGACATATTGTAAGCATTTTTCCAGCCATGCATTTCCTGTCAGATCATTTGATAGCAGCAATAAAAGTTACAAGTCCAGTTCAAGTGGTATTTTCTCAGTTGCTCCTACACTGTATTCAGTTGCCTGTTAGGAAAGAACTAGATGGTGTTGTTTAGACCCAGTCTTAGTAATCTGGAATTGTTACCGGGCAAAATTCTTAACAACTTGAAATGGCTAGAGAAGCAGTAGTAGGCAAAGACAAAAGAGAAAATAAATTAAAAACTAGTAAGTGTTTGTTACTGAGAACAAAAACGTGTAACCAAGACACACATATACAAACACACACTCTGCAAACCCTACTGAACTGAGTTACATCGATTATTTTACTCAGACACTAAAGCAGCCTCCTCACAGTCTGGTCTTCTGTTTTGTTGCTAGTTTAGCTCAGGCCAGAACAGAGCAATAAGAGTATAAGGAAGAACCTATGTTTTTATCGACTTGAAAGGAAGCCCAGCCCACTGTTCTACAAAGTTTTTGTGCATCTTGGTGTCACTTGAGAATTTAGCGTCATTTTTTTAATGTATTCCAAAAGTTGCCTGTAAGCACTACCAAAAATCTGTTTAAGAATCTGTGTTGAGTTGAAGTCTCTGCTGTCAAACTTTAAGCCTTCATTTTGTGCTCTGTCCCATAGTGATCCGCAAACTAAAGAGATCCCATCATTTCCCAAACAGCTGTGAGCTTTGCTGGCAAAGTAAAGCCCATCTATTTATTTAGGCACAGCATTTAAAAGTGCACAGCTATTTTCTACTATGTGTTTTCTTTTTTATTCTTGTATTTATACATCTGCCTACATTGTGACATTGTCAGTTCAGGGTATAAGCAAGGTTATATTCCACAATGAACAAAAATTGGAATTAGTAGCGCTGCAGGAAAATGGAAATAGGGTCACTTTGTGATACTAATTTCAGTTGCATTGGGTTTTCATGGCAAGAATCTGGTAGTGGGGGGCTATGGGTGTGGCTTCTCTAAGAAGCTACTGGAAGCTTCCCTCGTGCCCAACAGAGCCAATGCCAGCTGGCTCTAAGGTAGACATGCCACTGGCCAGGGCTGAACCCCGCAGTGAAGGTAGTAGCACCTCTGGGATGTAATATTTAAGAAAGAAAAAAGTTACTGCACAAAAGCAAAAAAGTAGCCGGAAAAGCGAGGAGTGAGAATATGTGAGAGCAATAGCCCTGCAGACATCAACGCAGGTGAGAAAGGACAGGGAGGAGGTGCCCCAGGTGCTGGAGCTGAGATTCCCCTGCAGCCAGTGGAGGTCCACAGGGGAGCAGAAATCCACCTGTAGGCCCTGGCGGACCCCATCCTAGGGCAGGGGGATGTCCAAAGGAGTCTGTGACCCCAGGGAAGAAGCCCATGCTTGGAGCAGGCTCACGGCAGGACCTGTGGGCCCATGGAGAAAGAGGCTCACACTGGAACTTGTTTTTTGATGGGACTTGTGACCCCTGTGGGTCAGCCTGTTCCTGCAGGGCTGCATTGTGGGGAAGGGACTCACACTGGAGCAGTTTGTGAAGAACTGCAGCCTGTAGGATGGACTCAGTGCTGGACAAGGACATGGAGGACTGTCTCCCCACGCTGGAACAGGGGAAGAACTCCTCTCCCTGAGGAGCAAGTGACAGGATAAACAGCATGTCATGAACTGTATGTTACCCCCTTTCCCCATCTTCCTGCGCTGCTGGGGCTGCGGTATAAAATCGGGAATAAAGTTAAGCCCAGGAAGGAGGGAGTGGTGGGTGGAAGGTGTTTTTAGGGTTTATTTTACTTCTTGTTATGCTTATCTTGCTTGTCAACAATAAGTAATAAATAAGGAATTCAGTTAATTTCCCAAAGTTGTGTTGCCTGTGCTTTGCCAGTGACAGCAATGAGTGATCTCTCCCTGTCCTTATCTCAACCCATGAGCCCTTCATTATAATTTTCCTCCCTTGCCCACCTGAGGAGGGGAGTGGCAGAGTGGCTTTGGTGCGTACCCAGTGTCTAGCTAGGTTCAAATCACCCACTCTTACTACCTAACACTTGAGTGCTTGACTTACTGCCCTCAGCAATAATTAGTATTCTGTATAGTATAAGTTCAGTTATTAAATATGTAGCCCTGTTATTCCTTTCCATAGCCTGAAAACTCTGTAGTTATTGAAATTATTTAAATCAGAAGTATCATGTTAAAAATATTTTTATTTTTTCTTTACATTTTGCGTAATAAAACCTGTTTTGTTAAAAAAATTGCATAGTAACTGAAAACTTGTCAGATATTTTACTTCAGAAAGGAACACCTAGCCTGAATCTGCTCTAGGAAGCCAGAATCTGATTTTTCAAACTTGACGTTTCACACTTATTTAAGCCTCATTGCAGAACACTCAAGCTGGAGGAGGGATGTGCAGACATGTTATTGAAGAGAAAAAAACACTATTTTTTGCAGTTAGGTCAAGCTCCAATTCAATTTCTAAGTGGCTTTGCTGCTTATTTAGGTTTGGGGATTCATTAAAGACACAAGTTGAGAGGAAGAAAACCAAAACTCATGTTAGCCTTGTAAGTCCACTGTCATGCATTTAACATGAAGATAACAGAAGGAGATCAAGGACCAATGTCTCCACACCTTGAAGTGCCTCGTGTCTCTAATGGACACTCAATCCAGAACAGAAGCTGAGGGCTGGTGAGGCAATTCGTGTGTGCACTGATGCTGCTGCATAAACAAAATAAGGCCGTTCACTGTTTGTTCTTCCATCAGCCATATGTTTACAAAGAATTCAAAGGCTAAAATTTTAGAAATAGTTGTAGCATGACAAAACTGTTAATGAAATAGTTTGCATAAAATGTCAGATTTCAATCGGGTTTGTCAGCAGGGGATAGAGATTCTAATTAAAAATTAAAAAGACAAGAGTGAGTAAAGGAAGAAATATGCAGGAGCTACATGGGTAATACTATCTTCTTTATTGTAATAATCACTTCCTTGTACTATCAAAGTGAAGGCATTGATAATAGGACTCAGTTGAAAAATGGAAAAAAGTACTTGAATTATCCGGAGAAAAAAATAACGTTCATACATTCATACAACTGCAACCCAAAGCCTCCATGCCTGCCAACATCCTTGACTTTTCACAAAAATAGCCTATGTATTATGTATGTCCCAAAGACACGGCAACTTGGACCAGAAGATAAAAAATAATTCAAAAGTTAAGGACTTTTCAGAGAGAAAGTCTCCCCAAAGCTGTTCATTTTGATTAACATGGATAACTAGCACAAGGGAAGAGACATGTTCATTGCAAAGTGTGTATGCATAAGACAATAGCAAGCAGTCATTCAACATGGTAGACAATTGGCATTTTCTGGTGATAGCATAATAAATCATGTAACCAAAAAAAAAAAAAAAAAGAACAACAAAAAAAAACCCCAAAATCTGACACATATTCATTAGCATCAGCTACTGGGAGAGTTTTCATTCATCAGCTTCTGGAAGAGTTTTACATGAGACAAAAGCACAAGCAATGTCACAGCAGCTGCACATGGAAGCAAGAAGCTCTCTGGCTAGATAAGTGAAGACTCTTTCCCCAAGGCTCCATGTCTGAATGGTGACACCCTCAGCTCCTCCTGCTTTCCAGACCCTGGAACAGGTGTGAACTGTGTTCCTCTGTCCCTTATGATCTTGGTGCTTCCACCATGTCCTCTGGCATCTCAGGAGAAAATAAGCACAGGCCAGTTCCCCTAGACATATGGTATAATTGATTTTATTGCCTTTTTACTTGTTCAGGTTGTTCAGTAAAGGACCTCAGGTTTTGTCTAAAGTTTTCTAGACTATTCACCCTTCTTTTGTTTTAGGGAGGGAACTGGAGAGATGTTCTATCATTTGAGGGGAAAATTGTGTGAACTGGAAAAATTCTGCATGGTCATAAACACTTTCATTCTGCTGCTGTGATCAAAACCAATGTGACTGGACAGAATACTGCTGTTTTATAATTTTATTTCACAATGTTTGAGGAAATTAATTTTCAAACACTTGTACTCAACATTTAATGGATGTTCCCAGGGTCAGCACACATGGAGCGGCCATCAGGAATGCCCTAGATATTCCTGACAGCAGATTGTCAGGCAAAGCCTCCCACTTGGCTGATTAAACAGGATTGTTCTTCACTAGATGCAGTAAGAACACCTGTAAGCATTTTGAAGTTTTGTTCAACAGCAAATACTTGGGAAATATTATTTTTTCTGACTTGAGTGGGAGCAAGAATGGGTCGCAGCATTTTTGGGTTGATACAACAAAGAGCCTTTTAAGAAAATTAATTTTCTTCCGCATCAGTGGGATTTGCAACTAGAGGAAACTAATAGATAGTATAAATAAATAAAGATCAAAGTTCCTGATGTACTTAGTGGCATCTTGAAGTACACTGCAAGTCTTAAAAGTGACATAGCACGAAAAATATCCTTTAAACCTGAATCAATTACATTCTGCTTGGAACTCCCTATGAAGAAGCACACAAACCAAAATTCAAATGAATATTCTGTATAGCAAATACAGCTGAAAAATCAACAGGAAAAAAACTAAGAGTGTGCCAAAATTCTCCTTGGATTTGTTAGCTGAGATCATGAAAGAAAACAAAAATTGAGTCTTTTCATTTTAAATGATAGCTTTCATTTCAGTTCCCAAACTCAGATAAATCATCCAAAAATACAGATAACTAACATATATCCTATGTTGCCTAACTGTTCAACATCAAGAGTACTGGGGGTTTTTTATCTATTTAAGAGCACTACAATGCCAGTTACTGCTGATAATGTGTTGTCATCTACAAATACCATACCTGAGGAAACCACAGAGTTTATAACTCTGTGTATTTACTCAGTGGTTAGCACAACAGGACTCTGGTTTAATTTGGAACTACCAACAGCATCAATGTTATAGCAAAAAAAAAAAAAATCAATGACAATCCTTCTGTTTGATAGAAAGTTACACACTGTGATTTTCTGTGGAGGCTGCTACAGATAAACTCCACAAATCTGATGAGAAAAAAAAGCCAAAGATGCTCAGCTATTATAATCAGATATAGAGATCTGAGAATCCCTGAGCACTGCCAAGACCTAGGAATGGAGTGTCTAACTATATCTGATTAAAATATCCTTAAGGGTATATTTGGTTTCTCAGAAATGAACTACTAACAAACATACATATTTCCTTGGTATTTATTGTCTTCTTTTTCTTATAACTCCCTCCCTTGTAACTGGAAGTGCTGAAGAACAAGTCGTGCTGATTTTTTTGAGTATTTTTTTTTCTGGTAACATTATAAAGGAAAATGCATTTTACTAAAGCCTGTGGAAATGTAATTTGTTATGTCACAGCAATCACTCAGCATGTGTACAGCTGGGTTTGATGATACCAGACCCTGCTTGTTATAAAACCAGTAGCAATGGCCTCAGGGAAGGAAGGGCAAAATGAAGAAATACTGATGGCTTGGGGGCTTCAACTAGTTTGGGTCATCAGGAGCTAAAAGGGAATGTTTTAACTTGCCAATGAATTGCTATTCCAGTGCCAAGGCAGAGGAGTAGAGGCCAAATTAACATGTCATATCTCATTTCAAACACATTCCCTTTTACCAAAGTCCTTTTGACTATTTTAAAATAGAGAAGAGGGGAAATGTTGTGCCATGTTGTGCTATATATCACTTAAAGCACTTTCTAAAAAGATTAGTAACAGCATAATGAGAAATTCTGGATTTTCAATGGAGCTTATCATGGGACAACTTCAATTCCACCCACTTGAAAGCAAGCAATACAGCACTTCAGAAAATTCATCAATATCTCACTTGTTTATGTTAGTTCAATTCAAGGTGACCTGATTAGAAAAGCTTCATCTTGGAAAAAAACAAGAGGCTTGCACCACTGTTTGGATCAAAACAGAAAAACTTTATCCCTCCAAATGTTTATTGTTGCTATCTTAACACTGAAAACACAGTGAAAGGACAACAGATCCAACACAAAAAAGGCTGACTTCATCGGCATCCCACCAGTGCTGGACCAGGAACTCAGACAGTTGCTCTGGAACCGCTTTTTAACCTGATCCCTAAATAACAGATGAACAAGCATACAACAAACTGCAAGTTCTTTAGTAGATAGTAATAAGAGAGAACAACATTGGACAAGAATCATAACTCCCTTCAAATCTCACCCTGTGGCATCTCCTGATTTTGTCTGATAGCTGGGAGAACACAGCTGAGCTCCACAGTAAAGAACAAAGAACAAAGAAGAAAAGCTGGAAATGCTTCACAGAGTTTATTCACCAGTGGGCGCTTACATTTTTTGCCCTGTTTTTCTTTAAGGCTGGAGGATTGTTTGGTACAAAGGAAAAATAATTTAGAGAGAAGCAGAGATTAAAAGCAAGCAGATGAGGAAATGCAGAAAGATTTAAAAAAAAAAAAAAAACAACAACAAAGGGTAAGGAAAAAAGGAAAAGGCAAAATTATGTTGCCCTTCATTGTGTCAATTGAATAATAAAATGTTTCCTCACTACTATGCCTGAAATCCACCCACCCTTTGCCAAACAATATTCAGATAGTCCCTCCACCCAGAGCACTCAAATTCTTTACTGTAAGAGATGGAATAGGGCAATGGTCTATCTAGCCTAATTAACCTGTCTCTGATGATCACCCATATGAGATTCTTAAGAATGAGTTAAGCAAGGCAAGCATACAGGTTCCCATCAGTGATTAATGGCTTACAGGCATCCAGTAATGCAGGATCTCAGTACATTTATACAGTCCTTCAGAGACCTATGTTTCCAAAATTTCTTCCATCACTGATGCATCTACAGGCTCTTAGGCTGAGGAATTCCACAGTTGAGGTGCGCTTTGAAAGGGTGCACTCCCTTTTGTTTTGAACAGGTTCCCACCTAGTTTACCTCATCATTGTATCATAAGGCAGAGTGATTAGTCATTACCTATTTGCCCTGTCCAGACCGCATACACTTCTCTGAAAGTCAATTTTCTATCTGTCCTGAAACAGGAGGAATTGAAAGTGTAAACAGCCTTTTAGGCTTAGGCATGCTATGGATTTGCATAGTACCAAACCTCAGCTAGAAACAATAGGATGTTATCTTGGTTGCTCTCTAACCTTTCCTACCAATTTCTAACATTCAGTACTTATTTTGACCACCACTGAGATTTCAGCTGACGTTTTCACAAAAGTAGCTATTGAAATTCCAGTATATTGCTCCTGAGTGACAACAGCAAGTTCAGAATCTATCACTCTTGTGAAGTTAGGATTGCTTCCTTCTCTGCGTGTTCCAGTATGGCTGCATACATGGAATTTCACCTCCTCTCTTATCATCCATTCACTTTGCATTCTGAGGTCTTTCTGCAGAATTTGTAGTTGCTCTTCATCTTTGCTGCCCAAAATAACTCCATATCATCTGCATGTGCTTAAGTACCTCTTGCAGTACATGAAGAATAACAGACGAATTTTCAAAAGATTGTATTAAACAGGAAAGCTAAAATTAGTATTACAAGCACTTGCAAAAAATGTAAGAAAATGCTATGCCTACAAATGAAAACAGCATTCCACTGATCTTTGGTGGAGTTGTAAAAAACCTACAAAACTTGTTGTGATGACCATCTTTACACAGAGAGTTTTGGTTTCCAAACAATTTTCTACAACTTGAATTATTTCTTTGATCAGTCAGAATGTAAGACACTATTGCCAGTTCAGTTTGAAGTGACCATTTTTTGCCGTAAGTTTAAGATCTGATGACGAGTACGAAACCTTTTTGAGTCTGATGTTTTGACAAAGAAATACAAGCCAGAAGTACAACTGGCATTCAAATGTTTTCAACAATGGTCAGTCAGTGAACCTAGTTATTTCTAGACCTCTGCTGAGGTTACTGAGGAACTGCAAGTAGTACAACGACAAAACTGTACCAGTGAAAACAATTAAGTGTGAATGCACAGTGCCAGACCAGATCACAGCTTGCAGCTCATTTCAGCTTCTGATTATAGCTATAACTGGCTACAATTTAAAACAAGCAAGGAAAACATAATATAACGCTTTTGATCAATGTCTGCTAAATATTAAAATTTCGGACACCCTTACCTCATAGATAATAGGTTGGCACTTCTCCATTTTTTCTCTTTATTTAAACAAAGCAAATAATATGAGTAAGTGTCTTGGTTAGAAAAGACAGGTATCTGCTAGGGAGAGCAGGACCTCCCTTTGGAATGGAGGATTCAAACCCCCTCCCTCCGAATTATTAAAACTTGGATATTAAGTCGGCTCTCAGGCAAAGATATGGGGATAGGAATAACAGGTCTTTACTGGTATGTACAATAAGACAAACAAACAACAACAACTACAGCATTAATGATAAACAAAAACCAAGAACCTTGAGGGGCTTCTGTTTCACAAAGCCCGGGGCAGTCTGATCTTTTGGAATTCCAAGGACATCAAGCTGGAACAGTGGAAAATCCTGGGCTGGTGGGTGGGATGTACCAAAGCTCAGCGGTGGTAGCTGGAAGGGCAGGGATGTCCTGGCAGGGCCGGGCAGTGCGGGGACACAGCGTATCCAAAGCGGTGCCAAAGGAAAGCGGCGGCGGTGGGACAGGGCCGGCCCAGCTCCAGCAGGGCAGGAGGAGGCGAGCTTAGAGTTCCTGGGCACATGAGGAGATGATGGTAGATTTCCTCAGGACCGGACCCGGTGGGACAGTGAATTCCTCCCACAGCAAGAGCAGCCTGACCATCCTCTCTCTGATGCTGAGAGGAAGAGGACGAATCTGCCCCCATGCCAGCCCTTTACCTGCCCAAAACCTCACAGTATCTCTTTTTCCCCTCGGAGAGAAAAACTCTCAGAGACCAAAAAAGGGTGTAGCCCGGTGCTACTCTCTCTTTTGGCCACTTGAGTTGTTTTGGTCAAGTACCCGTAAGCACCCAGTAGTTAGTCTACTAGCAACTTTATGGGGAAAAATTCTATAAGGAAAAAAAAACCAAAACAAATCTAACCCCCAACAGTAAGTTAATTGCTATAAAAATACAATTTCCAAAGTCCCCTCTGTACTAGCTGAGGTAAATAGGGAAAACTAATTGAAGAAGTCATGATGAAAAAACATAGTGGATGACAAAATAATTGTTTTTGTGGAAAAGCTTAATTAAATTCTTTATGTAAAAAACCTCTCTGGCTTTTGAACATGTAAAAAAAATTGGCATAAATCTTTACAAACAAAAGGAGAAACAAAAAAAGTTGTAAAAATCAGAAGAAAACAGAATATTGATGAAAATAAACAGAAAAACAGGATTAATACCCCTTCAAGGCACTGGATTATCTTCTTATAATTCCTATTTACAGGCATTCAGTTCATGAGCATGAAAGTGTGACTGGGCCATTTTTTCCAGTAGAAACAGTGGGTTTACAGCTGTCTGCATTTCCTTCTCCATTATTCAGAGATTTAAGAAAAAAATCTGTACAGATTTGGGCATCAAATTCTATGTTTAACAAGTAGCCCAAGGACAAGGCTCGGTTTTTAAGAGAAATTGTTCCGTTTTTCTCACTTTAATTCATTGTGGCCTCTGTAGAAGAGTTGTGGCTCTTTATACTGTAAAGGCTCCAAAAATTTATACATCAGTCATGATGTAACAGGCTTCTAACACCACTGGTTTAGGCTACAAAGTTTTTTTATGGATAAATAGGAGTGCCACAGAAAATACACATATCCAGGTCCCAGTTCTTCAATGTTCAAAGAATTTTTATATCCTCTCTTAGGGATGTGGCACTAAATCTCTCTATCTTAACCATCAAGGATCCAATCAAAATTAAAACCATAATGCATTGAATAAATTGAGCAATTCTGAATCAGAGGAAAGCATCAGACTCTTATATGAAAAGATTATGCCTACAGGCAAGAGGCAATATACCACATACATGCAACTAGCTGCTAATGATGAGCCTGCTATCTAAATCATCTACTAAAAATATTACAAGAATTTATAATAGTAACAATGATGATTATGGTGATAATAATAAAAATCAGAAAATATACAGAAAAATCTAAGTGAATTAAGGAGACATCACAGTCTCCATGGATTTCTAACCATATTATTGCAAAGGGTTTTGTGCTCCTTTACCTTAAACTGACATATTCTTTTCCCAGTTGTGAAGGAGAGAAGTTTGTTTTCTCTATTTTCCAGTTACCCTTTATGCTTATGTAGACAGTAACAAACTTTGTTTTTTCTTTTTAAATGAAAAGATATCTTTTTTCCTTCATCATTTCCTCATAGGTCACATTTTCTGCACTTCCAATAGTTCTTGTCCTTTTCTTTCTGATTCCCTTATGGTTGCATCTCACCTACAAATTCTCTTATCATCTTTACCTGAATATCTTCGCTACTGCTTCATTCCAGACTTCTCTTCTTCAAAATATTACCTTCGTAGGGTAAGATCAAAGCATCCCTTGCTGATATGCCCTTGGCTGTCATCTCATATTCAGTACAACTAAAACAGAGTGCTGTTTCTCTTCTTCAAACCATCTCTTCCCCCCCTCTTCTCCAGATTCTGAAAGGACTTTTCCTGTCCTGCTAGTTTCAAACACCCATAACTTGGATGCCAAGTTTAATTTAAACTCTTTGCTCTGCCCACAGAACCATCTCTAAAACTTGGCCTTCTTCATCCACTCACGCTGTTAAAGCTTTCGTTAAGGTCACAGTTATTTTACAGCTCACTTACCATAACACCTTGGCCCCAGAAAAGGCATTTTAGTCCTGGCCACATCTATTTATACACTGCTGCTAAGACTGTCTTTAACCCCAACAGTTTGATTTGCTCTTTGCAAGGTTGACAGTAACCATCACAACAAACAAACAAAAAAAATAGTCTTTAAAGAAATCAACAGCTATTTTCATTCTATGAATAATTTTTCATTTTTTATCCAGGAATGAGTTTCAGGCTTTAATTAGTCCATGTATTGCCCCATCTGCTTATTTGTTCAAAAAGCCTATATGGAGCTCCCCATAAATATACATAATTTTAGGCTTTTCACTGCCTTGATCCCCTCATGCTCACATCTTTGTGTAGTGCCTAATAATCCTCCCTGAAAACAACTGATAATTATTAATCTGTTATTGTTTTGAAGATAAGCACATTTAATTGACATTGTCCCGTAATCTCCTGTAACACTAGTTTCTCCTCAGATTTTTAGCCTTTATTTTGGATGGACAATATGCTCTATTATGTAGCAAGTCCCTGATCTGGGCTTGGGTGTCCTAAGAAAAATAATGATGACAAGATTATAACTTTTATTGTATCACACAGAAATTGAATGATGCAATCCAGCAAATAAATTTCTAACCTAGATCCTTGCACAAGCATGGTAGTTCAGAAAGTTTGGAAAAGCACAAATGTCTGCCAATATTGCAATATATTTGTTCTCATTAGAGTTGCGAAGGCAGTAGTCCTGCTAAAACTAGTAAAATTATGTATATATGATCTTGGCAGACTTCACAAAATGTGTCAGAAGGACAGAACCAGATGTTTCCTCGGCTGCATATCATCAGTAGGTTTTACACCATCAATTTGCAATTAAAATGAAGGCCCTTTAAATGAAGTGTGTTTCGCTCTTTTTCCTGAAAAGATCATCTTCTAATAATGAACAGAGACAGTACATAAGTTAACAATTAAGTTTCCAATCACTCAGGCCATCTAGGCAATTCAGCTGAACTGCCTTGTATCAAATGCTATATATTTCCTTAATCCCTGAATTTAATAATATTTTTAACTCATTTGTCATTTCATTCCTGTTTCCAAAACTTAGGAGCCTAAGTCTCTTCCACAACTTGCATTCCAGCACACCTGTGAATGTGATATGTCTAGTACAAAAAGTGCTTAAAGATGCCTGTGCTACTGAATAGAAGCCTATTTCTATTTGTATGGGGTTTGGGGGTTGTTTATTGTAGTAATCCCTGTTGTTCATGCTCTCTGTAAGCTTTCTTTAGGAGGAACTGCAATAGCCTGAATCTGGTGAGTATGTATTGCAGGTTCAGGCTTTTGCATCATCTCTCTGTATCTTACTCATGATCTCGGCCATGAAATCCATCTTTTCTGTTCACAGTCTCATATAAATTCCATTACTTATGCCTTTTTTATTATTCCTCAGACTGTAATACTTCTATACACTTGCAGATCCCCTTACATGTGGTGACATAACTTCATATAGTGATGTAATCGTGAAACTTATTTCTCTAAGAATAGTGTTTCCTAGATGCAAACATATCCTTTAGTGATAAAAATAAATGAATATTGAGTATTCTGCATCTCAAAGAGGAATACTAGTAATTGGGGAAAAAAAGACAGTAAAAATAAGGTGGAGTTAGGAAGCATGGGTTTTCCAGTAAGTGTCATAACTTAAATAAATGACATCTTAAATAAACACATATCCAGAAAATTTACTGGTAGAGCATTACAAAGAATCCAGTCATAAGGAGGGAAATAAAAGCTTCTCTTGTTATATACCTTGGGACTGTTTCTTCTGATAGCTAATTCCTGATTAAGTTGTCAGTGCCACGGCCTGATTTGCATTGCACTGATTAGGTTTTCTCAGGCAATGAAAGCTCAGGGTTATGCCTATTTCATCTCAAGCTACATGGAAAATATTCCTCTCTTTTCTTTATAGAGGTTGGGATTAATTACAAGAAATACTTCAGGTAAAATTGTCCCAGACACTTATCAAGATATCATGATAAACATAGTCGAATTCCTTCCTTCTCCTTTTTCTTATACTCTGGTAGGGGATCAGAGGAAACTCACATAATGCCTTATTCCTTGTATTTGCAAGTGTTCTGAGATCAGAGTCTTTCTGCAGAAACAAAACAAAACAAAATGAAACAAAACACAACACTTGAGATATTTTTGATAGTGAATAGGTCTTTAACTGGACTTAAGGTTGAGACATTGATCCAAGGATAAATTATGAAAGAGAGCATAAACTGACAAGAGTTTGTTTCCTGAAAGGAAAACAAAATGTAAATAGTTACCAGCCATTGCTTTGGAAAAAAAAGAAAACAAAAAACCAAACCAAACCAACAAACAAAAAAACCAAACAAAAACCAAAACAAAACAGCAAGAAACCAAAAGCCAATGGGCTCTTTCATATTTGTGCATACAATGACTTAGTTATATATTTTCTGGGAACATCAGGTCCATGAAAATCTTTAAAAGATGATAGAATGTCTTCCACTGATTTCCTTGTCTTTAGTGTTCATGTATTATCTCCATCTGGATTCACAAAGCATGGATCATGTAGCAGGGATCCAATGGTACCAGTGAGCAGTTCTTCATGTAGGCCAGCAACAGAGGTTTTGTGACAAAGATGCAGCTTTACCAACATTGTCAGTTTAAGCCAAGACAGGAGACATATATAGCTGTTTGACATTCCACAGCTTGATATACCAACCTCTGCCAGCTCTGCAGAGGAGGAAGGGTGAGGTCTGGCTTCAGGCACTGCATGAGTGCAAGCTGACATGTGGTCTAACAGTCTGAAACAGTCTGAAATCTGTCTCTGACAGATTTATCTCGCGGTTACAGATGACCGTCCAGATGGACTGGAAATCTCTCCTCTGGAAGGTATGCAATTGCTATTTGTAGTCCATTTGAACTCCAGTGACAATTTGCTTCAGTTTCTCATCCGATTCAGCTGTTTGTAACAAGACTGAGGTTCAAGGATTGTAGTGCTGCACAGAATCTATGGCTTTGAGTAAATAATTGAACAGACTTAACTGCACTAACTCCATATGCACAAGTAGTTGATGAACACTTTTTGTAAACACCTTTAGCACCAGGGAGAGTTTGAGTATTACTTTGCTGTGAATCACAGATATTTTATGGGAAAGGAAGAGCTCACAGTATGGAAGCATGCATCTGGAAGGGAGCTAAGAAGTGTCCTTAGCATTATAAAATGAGAAAGAAGGAAACTATATTGAGACTGAGGCAGTCCAGTTTTCTCAAGTCAAAGACAGAAATAAGTATTTGTTTCTATTTTGGAGAAATTAATTGTCACAAATAGACTTTTCCCCTTGATTTACAAAACACAGTACCTACCAATCAGGTATCCAGTAAAGCAAGGTTAAGCATATTTTTTCTCACGTTCTTCATGAAAGACATCCATGAAAAGGATGAAAAAGCCACAAAAAGGATCTGTAATTGATGGGGATACCCGAAAGAGATGAATTCTAGTGCCTGGCTAAAGGATATTCTATCTCAAACCTAAAACAAAGGTAAAGATGAAATTTGAAGACACTGAAAAAAACTGTCACTGCTCTTCCATGTGTCACCTTAGGCTATCTTGGTTATCTCACAAATTGGTTGCATTTTTAAATGATGGCAGCTTTTTAAAAGGAAAACTATTTTCTTAAAACATAACCAGTTAGTTTTCACTGCAAACATGCTGGTACTCTGTGGTTGTCTGGCTCTGATATTTGAAGAGCTTCCACCAAAACATCAAGATACATTTGTGCAGATATTTTTCTTAGGACTTTGCTTTCAATATGTTAAGCTGCTTAAAAGACTTCTGCCTTCAAAGGAGAAAAACTGCACTGAGTTCTCTTCAGAATTTTTGAAGAACCCTTTATCATCACAATCATTATGGCAAATTATATGGGAAAGTAAGTAATTGTAAGGACTAAAATTCCAGTGTTACTCATGGAAATGTAAATATCCTTCTGAAAATGAAGCTTTGTATTATTTAGCTTGAGACTGAAATCTGTTCACAAAGGCAGTTGCTTTGTTCTGCCACCAAGCAGTATTTACATAATGTTAGTTTTCTAGGCACAATTGGACTGAAATAGAAGAGTACTTTACTTATTTTAGTCTGGCCTTTGGAGTTATTTGTTCCTGAGAACAGCTGTCATTAGGGAAAGCTGTTTAGTTTTCTTAGCATCTGGAATGATAGTATCTGGTGTCATTTTAAAATGACTTCAAGATGTCTTCTCTAAAAAACATCACTATCTTGTCTCCAGGACCTAAATGGGTTGGTAATTGATGGCCCTTTTTCTCTGATCATTGATTTTTCAGTCTTCAGGGTAGTATCAACTATGGATGGCACCTCTTGCAAAGCTTTGAGATCAGTTGGGAGCAATGTAAGAGTAGAACAGTGTGTACTCATGTCATGATGATGAAGATGAAGGGTTCTTGGGAGAAGCTGCAAGGGTATGTCCTCATGATTCAAGATCTGTGTCTTCTTTGCTTCTTGCGTGTTCATCATTTTTGTCCCTAAAAACTTTTCTGAGAGTACTTGAAATCTGATGTCACAGGATTATTAGGCCATTTTAATTATCAGTACACTGTAGATGAATGGGAAGAAAATTTGCTTCTACACTTCGATAAAATCAGTAGTATATTTACTATGGATCGTTCTGGAGAGAAAATTATTTGCACCAGCAATAAATTACTACAGTCATTTTTAGAATGATGATTTAAGTTTAGGATGACAATGTAGAGACTGTTTCAGTGTTACAATTATTATATTTGGTACTAGAGTACCCTTAGAAGCTGAACTGGCTGGGGAAAAATCCTCGGTGGTGTTGCTACCAAAATGGTACTTTAAGCTCCATTCTCAATCAGGAAATATAGGCATATATGATTTTCCTTTCTTTTGTTTTCTTTTTTTTTTTTCTTTTTTATTTTTATGTCTCTGTACTTTCTCTATGTCAGCAGTGGAAGTTTAGCGCAAAAACCAAGCTTGTCCAATTCCCTGCTTTTAGAACTATATCCTTACTGACAGCAAGAGACAGATCATGGAAGATCATAGGAAGAGATAAAAAAGCTTCGAGTTTTTCCTTTTTGCTTTCAGAGAGTAATCTCATTTTGTTGTTAGTGCCTGTACTTTCTTCTCCTGGAAGAGAATGACTGACAGATGAAGCAGCTGAGTGTTTTTTCTTAAAACAATGTAGACAGAAGCTTTGCCTCTCTGGGAGAGGAAAAAGTCCCTCATGTTTTGAATCCAACTTTTGAAATCATTGTGATGCCAAACATGCTGGGAAATTTTAAAAAAAAAATCAGAATTAAAATTGGCAGATTTTACAAGGAATTAAGGCCTGTAGACTTGAAAAGGACAGGTTGCAGAATGAACGACAGATGAGCAGACATTCAGGGGTGATATGAGGGAATTCTGGAACTGCTGTCACTCTTTCTTTTATGACCTCACTGGATGAAGGGCTGAAAGAATTACTGATCATACATTTGGTCTAAACAACTGTACTTTGAAGTCTTCAGTATACACTGAAGTATAACTGGAGTGGTTTCTAAACAGATGAGCTCTTTTTGAAGAACCAAAGAGTCTGAGACTTAAAAACAAAGGTTGAAAAAGGTCCTTCTGCAAAGTAAATAGCATCTGTTCAGAGAGCAGGAGGTTTAAATAGATACTTTTCTGGTATCACTGAGCTCAGCACTGACAGCTCAGCTCCTTGAGCCAATTTTTCTTCTGATATTGACTTTGTACAGATTGCTGGGCTTTGGTTTGGGTTGGTTTTAGGGTTTGCTTTGTTGGTTTATTTTATTATGACAAACGCTTGTTGTTACAAATGAAAAATCTGAAGCCCCTTCATTAAACAGATCAAAAATATTTTCTTGTAATATTTTCAGAATTATATAGTAAGTTTGTAAAGAATCTGATTTCTGGCATGTATGTCCTAGAGAACATTCCACAGATAAGATAAAGGAGAGTTGAATTATATTTCTGATGAGCTCAGATTTCACTACTGTCCTGGCTGAATCCAGGACAGGGTTAGTTTTTTACAATAGCCAGGAGGGGAATATGGCCAGACTCCAATGTTATTCAGTACTTTCTCGGGTCACTTGCCAGGGGCAGGAGTGAGGGATCTCTGTTTTGGTTCTTGTTGGGGAAAAAGCATGGTGGGCAAAATGGTCCCGTACTGTTTTACTTTCTGTGTAAATAATTTTTTTGTCTTATACCTTTTATTATTAGAATTGTTGCCGTTACTGTTCATGTTCTTATCCCATTGCTGTTTCCAGTAAATTGTTCTTATCTCAACCCATGATTTTATCTTTTGTGCGTCCAACTTTCAACTCCATTCCCCGAGCAGGAAGAGGGAGAGCAAGGGGCAGGTAAAGAGTAAGTGGCATCTGGTTTGGGAGAGTCCCAGTGAGAGCACTGAACCAGGGAGTACTATTCCTGAAAGCGTGACAACTAGTAGTTTTAGAGGGTAACCATAACACAGAAATGATCCGATGCAGCACAGCAGCACTTAGAGAATGCACTTTCTAAAGATTATGCATACCCTACTTACAAAATTTATATTTCAAATTACATAGAAAAGACAATTAAACACCATCATAAGCTACATGGTAGAAGAATCAGGGTCTAAGAAAATAATAATTCCTAACAAAAGAAATTTGAGCCTGTATCACAAGTCCAAGCCCAATCTTAGTGGATAGTCATCCTCTTCCAAATAATGGTAGAAGAGGTTCTTCTCTCTCAGCCTCTTATCCCCATCACCTACAAAACTTTTGGCCACTCCCCTATTGGTGGCATAGGTTGCACAAATGATGTAGAACTGAACAGGTTGTCTTGGACTATTTCAGCTATTTACATCAGAATTACACCCCATTAGGAAAAGGAAGGTGTTGTGATTATCACAAAAACTGTGATATATCTGAAAAATATGTTTAACTTCCTAATGCCTGGTCCTCCAACTAAAAACCAATGCTTGGTATGACCAAGCACAAGCTCCATGTTTTTTATCCCACTCCACCATTTCCATTTGCCTGTGTATGAGAAATGAGTAGCAGATACTCTTGTGCTACCCTATTTCATGCCCAAGCCATAAGACCATTATCTCTAACAAAGCCACATTTGGAGCAACATTTCTTATTTTTCTGTAAGTAAGGATGTCAAGCACAACAATTAATTATGGCCAAACTTCTCTGAAATGTAGTCAATGATCCAGAACACATATCCCAGTCCTTGGACTGCCTCCATCTCTCTTGCCAAAAGAAGCAATAGCAACCATGTATACAGACAACAGAGGCATTTCATACCTCAATTCATACTCTATGATTGACTTATATCAGAAAAGGGATTTTTCATAAGTTTGCAAAATTAGCAAGGTTCATGTTTTATTGATATCAAAAAATCAACTCACATTAATCTATTGTGTTATTCTTCTTTGATTCAAAATCATATGACTAGTTTATTTTGCTGTAAATTTATTGCATATTTCATTCCTACACAGACAGCGGAACAGGCTCCATGAGTTTTCTTTACCAAGGGAAAATACATTTATTCCTTCATGTAAATATTTTCGTCCTTTCACCTGTTCATGCACAATAGAATCAGGCCTGATAAATGCATTAAAAAATTATTGTCCTTCTTAACACAGCTTACAAAAGTGCGACTCGTGGCAAGCAACTTACACCAACAACGTGTACTAGATGGAGATTGAAAGGCCCAATTCATGGCCAGTATCTGGTTGTCACCTTTCAGTAATGAGTCTCAGGTGTCTATTCTGATGCAGCAGTAGTGGGAGATTGCTTGTGCCTGCAGATGCAGCCAGACAGCATCCAGCATGGCATGCCAGCATGTTGCTGACCCTCAATCAGCTACAGATTCTCTGTTGTGTAAATGAGACCTTATACAAAAAAGAATTTTCCAAAGACCTTCCGGGCATTTCATGAAGCAAGTTCCTCTGAGGCAAGTTCTTCTCTTTAAAGGAGCTCATACAGTCCACATAGCTGTTAATAGCCAGATTACAGAGGGATCACCCCCTTCCTCTTCTGCCTCAGCAAGACTGGAGAACAGATTTTTTGCTGTGCTGGAATACTGAGCCGTATCTCTGTCTCAGTCCTGTTGAGACTCTTCCCTGATGCTGATCTTGCCACAGTTGCTTTACAACTCCCATACTTTTTAACAGGACAGGCTGCATATTAATCTGGAGCTCAAATATAAGGGCCCCTTCCAAACCAGTGTTCAAAAGAAATGTTTTATCTCCTTTCACTACAACATACAACACTGTGATCCAAGTCAGAAAAGATGGCATAATAAGATGCCTGATGTATTGCACTTACTTCAAATGCAAATTTAATGTGTTTTTATAAAGGCCAAATCCCACTTTATGCACACAGTATTGATTAAGAATTAATTGACAAAGGTCTTTAACAGAGGTATTTGTGCAGAATTGTCCTTCATAGAGGGGAGGAATCTTTCTGTAAAGATTCTCCCATACATTCAAATTTATTCAGATTCTCCCGACTGGAAAAATAGACAAAAAGTAAGCCATGTACTCATCCAGCTTTTCATGCACTATCCAAAGGTGGCACAGATCACATGATAAAAAAATGTGTGTAGTAGGAACTACAGAGGATCTTACTGAGGTAAAGATCATCATGTGCCCTTTTGTCATTTGAACATTCTACTGCTGATACTCTCAACAACTGCAGATTGCGAAGCTGTTTCCTGCTGGCCTTTCTGTGGGAACAAACTACTTGTCTGCTTCAAGGAGGGTACCTTTTGCTCTGATCAGATACTTATCTGTATATGGAAATGGCCACTTGCCTGCAGTGTAACATATGTCTCAGACACTGCAGAGCAAAAGCTGTTATGAAACCAGTAATTGTTATGGGACTTCTCAATGGCAAGCTACATTGATTTTACATTATAACATTTCACAGCAGGATGGGACAAACACTGCCCTCTCATGCACCTGAAAACAGTTTCTGCACTGATTCTACTAAAAGCTGCCCACTGCCCATCAAGCAGCTGAAATGAGCACAGGATATTTCTGAAACATTACAGCACTTGCTACGCTGCTCACCCACAGCAAATCAGCTGCAGCAATTCTCGAGTAACATGTACAAAAGGAATTCAAGCTTCCTGGCAGGAGGTTACATTCCTTATCCCATCTCCTATCTATGTATTGCTTTTCTTCATATCCCAGCAAAATAAAAGAAATTATGATAAAATATTAATGCAAAAGGGCAAATCCATCATTCCACAGCATATACAGGAAAAATAAATTAGCCCTTTGCATAGTTAAAGAATTGAGTTACACTTCAATGGGCCATTGAATATGACATTGATGCCAGAGCAAGAAAGGATAAAACACTGTTGAGTCTTGAAAAATAAGAGTTACAGTCTTTTAAAATGAAATATAGTCATTCCTAGGTCTCATTTTGTACTTTTAGGAGATAACAGTTTGGGGAGTGGAGAGCTCATAAACATGGAACTCTGCAAGGCATTTTATTTAGTGTCCTATGATATACTAATCAAGCAGCCAGTGCTACACAGTATAATTTTATGCATACTTTATTGGGAAAAGAAAGAAAGAGATAACTGAGAAATACATAACAAGAGACAGAGATTTACAGAGATCTCATAGAATAGTAGGGAACTTTCTTTCCTTAAGAGAATTGACAGGAAAAGACTGCAAAATTACCTTCCTTCACACTATTAATTTTTTACTGAGGACCTGGGCTGCTGTAAAAAAATCAGAGGCAACAAAAACCAGCAGAAGGACAAATGACAACAGATACATTTGTGTGGTGTGGGGCAGGTAGGTGAGGGCATGGTTGCTAGCACATGGGAGGTCCCTTTGCCCATACTTCACCTGATCAGATCAGTACAGCATAAGGAGTGTTGACTGGATGGGAGTTGTAGTTTTGGCTGGGAAAGCTGCTCTTTTCACGTAAGGGAACACAAAATGAAGAGGAGTCCATCACACAGGGCAAACAGTCCCACATCAGAGCAGGCCATTCAAACAAGACACACTTTCATACTAAGTCACCTGGCTAACAAGGAACATCAGACAGCCCTCGTGGGAGAGCACAAAAGGCCCAGCAGTAACTCCCAGTGTCATGCCAAAAGGACAGATAGGAAAGCTGTGATCAGTAGTAGCAAGCTGAAATTACACCTGACTGTGACTTTACTGAAATTAGCAGTAATCTAATTCAGATTACATAACCACTGTCAATATTTGTGTTTTTGAAAAAGCTTTGAGAATGGAAGATGATCAAGCGCCACAAAATCAGTCTGTGGTTTGGGAAAAAAGGGTTTAAAATAATTCAAACTGTCACTTCATCGCAGGTGAGAAATGAAAGGCAACTTGCATGCAGTACAACTGTTGTTATTGTGGAAAAATTAGTGAATACTAATGAAGCTCTGACACTAAAAGCAAAGGAAAAAAGTCTACCAGTGTTCGGAATCTGGTATCAGAAAAATTTAAAATAGAAATTAGGCACAGCTGTTGCCTAATACGTCCTCTTTGGAAAACCATATACTAGTCAAGTGTAAATTTTCTCAGACATGGATTATTCAGATCAAAAGAGACTGTAGGTAATGAAACAAAATGAGGTGAACCATGGGGTTATTTTACAGGATGGGAACTGCATTGCAATAAGTGCTCCAGCACTTGATTGCAGTAAGTCTGATGAAACTGTTGCACAAGATATATCCCTGATTCTCGTGCAGAAGGTGAGACCAGTGGAGTGGATTTTTTGTGCATTCAAAAGCATCTATACTATACACAACACAGACTCACAGATCTGGGTAATAGGGTGGTATACAGGACATCAGTCAGTGTGATCCAGTGCTCCCTTCTGTCATTAAATTCTATGGATCAATGATAAATAAAGCCTAAACAATGGCAAATTGTTTACTGCCACAGTTGAGGTCTATGAACCTATTTAGGGTAATCACAACTCAAATATTTGAAATGTTACTCAGGTTTAACTCCTTAATCAAACCTTTTAAGTCAAAACATAATTCACTTGGGGCTACCAGTGATTAGTTGAGTCAGTTTTATCAGCATGCAGTGCTCCAGGGCCTTACCCCATAAAATTTACTGAGTTGCTAGTTTATGTTGCTTGTTCCAGTATTTTTGATATGCTAGGTTGAACTGTTAGGTTTCCTAATCCAAATTTCTTGATCTGGGCAAGTAAATGTTCACTTGAGTTTTCTTCTATGCAGGTATATGATTGTCTCAAAGAGAATCAAAGGATGTTAATAATGTTTCCTGTTCCAGTTAAGCAAAGCAAGTCTTTGTAGTGGTATTTTATTCTTCTTTGTGCCTTTTGGTGTCTCATGTAAAAGATTTTCACTGTGTATGGAACATAAAATAAGTCACTTTCCCTTAACGCTCTATGGGAAACTTTCTCTTGAATACTATGATCAATGTCACTTTGACTTCTACCCAGATTCTTGCACAGAAAAATAAGTATAATCTCTGCCTGTTTTTAAGATCAATTCACATTAAATCCATGCATTCATTTATCCATCAGCCCCTGAATCTTATGTTTAGATTTTTATGGTGTTCTAGGATAGAAACAAAATCATAGTTTCCAAATGCATAAAGCTTTGAGCCTTTGATCCCACAATCACAATCACTGAAAGGGGTAATATAACTTAGAAGTGAAATGTAATTTAATGAACATGTTTTCACACCAGGAAAACCTTGCTGCTTTCTGTCCTCATTTTCTGAGTGAAACTGGAGTTGAAGAAACTGTTTCTTTTCTGCTGAATTAAGAAAGCACCTGAAAAACTCAAAGACAGTTGAAATTAAAGACTCTACATATGAACTACAGTAGGAGAATGACCAACAGACACACTATAGGCACTGATTTTAAGAAAAGAAATGTAAAAAAAGGGCACATTAAAGGAGCAGAAAATGTGACTTAAGGTCAAAATGAACTTTCTACAAAGAGAAATTAAAAGCTGTACCTGAATGACCCATCAGGAAGAAATTTATCAGAATTGACATTTACAGTGCCTTAAATATTCATTTCAGTGTCCATTTCTGACACATTTTTATTTCAGCAATATTTTAACACATTTCAGTTGGCTGCCACTAGTGAATAGCACTGCTGAGATTGGTTACAAGTGCCTAAACTCTTGTTAGATAGAATGATCTAATCTTCTTCAGTTCAAATGCTGTAGTCTATACTGTCAGGGACAATTCTAAGCCCTTGAGGTATCATGGCAGTTTATACCCCAGGGCCTGGAAATTGCTGTGTGTTTTCCAGATGTAAGTGCTGGTGAGCCTGCAGGCTTTCTAAATGCTGTTGCAAAGCCTTCAAAACATGCCTCTTAAATGGTCAAATATGACAGATGTATGACATATGGCACATTTAAAATTGATTCAAGAGGTCAGAAGTGGTAGGCATTTTCAAAAGAGAAGAACTTTCATAGGTGTCCCTTCCAAAAAAGAGAAAAATTGTCATGAGCAGTAGCTGCTCAATGATGAAGACTGAAATTTAGACAGGAAATTGCATTTATACTAAGCATTGTGCTATCAGGGACCCAAGTATCTTCTGTCTGGTGGAAGCTGCAACCATGCTACAAAAAGGGGACTGAACAGAAAAAAGGTCCACAGAAAGCAGTGTGTGCATAGACAGTGAAATTAGCAAACATGAAGTTTATGACTTAACATGCCCTCTTTCAGAGTCTTTGGTATCTAATTCCTTAAAATAAGAAAGCACCTACTTTTACTGAAGAGTCCTTATTTTTTCAAGAGTGAATTTCCTAACCATTTCCTGTAAAGCACAGGAGGAGGAAACAGTGACTGACAGAACCATGGCTCCCTGCAAAGACCAGTTAGGACAACTGCAATCACTAGAACTCAGTAACTAGAGCATTTGTGGAACACATGGCTTTAAACCTCTACTGAGGATGAAGACATAAAGGAACCAGAGTTTCCAACACAGGAGATGATCTCTCCAAATAATGCCGCCTTATTTAAAATAGAGGATACTTTCTCCATCTTCTCCTTTTGTCAGCAGCAATGATGATGATTACATGATGATCCAAGCATGTTTTCTAATGACCTGTTGGATCCGGCTCTCTGAACACCCAGCACAATGTGTCCCCATAGACACTTTTAGGTCTTAGAAATCTGTTTAGCACTGTTAACATACATATGTGTGGGTATTCAGATATAACTAAGAAAAAGTATATAACCACTTTTGATAATTTATGTAGCGAGACACAAATGCAAAGGCTTTTTTATGGATCTACATTCTCTCAGTCACAAAAATTTGAGACACATTCAAAGTATGTCCTTTTGAACATTTTCAAATTCTGCAGTCTCTAAGTTGTTGAGGTGTGAGGTTTTCTGTGGGTTTGTGTTTTTTTTGGGGGGAGGGGGTTGGCTTTTTTTTCTTGGTTGCAGTCATTGCAATTTGTTCCCTATAACAACTGGGAAATAGGATAAGAAAGAGACTCTCTGCATGAAATAGTTCATAACTATCTTTGTCATTTTTACCTACTCTGTTTCTAATTTGCTACATCGCACTAAACCATGATGCGTTTCACTACCAGCATCACATAATTAGAGCAGATTGACATTCATGAGTCCATTTCACTGGTGGTCACAGACGTGAATGACCAATTGTCTGAAGAGGCATTTTTCTCATGTAAGTATTAAATAGATAATTATATTATTCTGGAGATAACATTGAGAGGTGTGATATATCTTCCTGGAGAGGAAAAAGGTCTTTGAACCAAAGCTTTCAAGACAATATCCTGAACAACATCAAACTGAATTTAATAATTTAATTATTTAATTTAAGATTCAACTTTGGTCTCACTGTAGAACTGGGACCTTTGTTAGTATGCTTAATGGAGAAGTAATAACAGGTTAGGGAAAAAAGACTCAGTAGAAATCAATACTGAAACAGATGCTCAGAACAACACACAGAGCCCCCCTGAAGAGTAGCCATAGATCAGAAGACGCAATCAGCTCCTCCCAGTGACAGCTCCATGCTGCTCTTCAGAGTCTCTCTCCAGTCTCATTTCCTCGGATGCCAAAAAGATTGCTAAAGAACTTCCCTAAATATAGGCTACTAAACATAGCCAAAGAAACACAATTGAGAGATTTGACTTTTAAAATCCAACTTGCTAGAGCAGGCTGTCGAAATTAATGACTGAAAACACTAAATCAAGTTTCTTTACAGATGTTTAAACCACTTCACTGTGGTTTAAAAATCAGACCACATATGATGAAGGCATGCATGTACTGTGACTCTACACCACTGTTTACAAGAAATTTCATTTGTTTGGTGTGATGAAGTCACCTATAGAGATATTTCTAAAAGAACAGGCAGGATTGCATTGGAAATACTGGTCTCATTTTCATGATCAGAGACTTGGAAAACCTTCTGTCAGTTTGAAGGAAGCAAATAGGAAGGCTAGAATTGTTGTGATGGAGAAAGTAAGCCAGGGTGATGGCAATGCACCGGTGGAGATGAATTATGTGGAGGACTAAAAAGTCTTTAAGAGAATGACCCACCATACCCTGAGTTGTCTTTCCATATGAACTTTGTGAGAAAAAAATGTATCAATAAATTGCATGAGGAGGGGTTTTATTCTGAACAATCATTGTGCAAAAATACAGGATATATGGGGAGCCCAGAGAAGGTCACTGAGGACTTATGATGAACCAACATTTTATTTTTTTATAGAGGATGGGCCAAAGTCTGCAGAAAGAAAATGCCTCATGAGAGCATCAGTACTATTTTTCAACACAGGCATGGAAAATATCAGTGCAGAAAGAAAAAAGGAGCTGACCAAAGGCCAGCCAGATGGGAATTAACAATGTGGATAGTCAAATGGAAACCTGAAGAACAGAGGGCAAACAGCAGTGACTAATGGCTGGTAGAGTGATCACAAGAGAATAAAAAAATTGGGAGATATCATCTGTCATTGCATTCACCTTGTCCTGAATGAATAAGGAGAATCAAAGAGCCCCAGAGACACCAAGAGAAATGCCAGTGGCCTCAAGATAAAAAATGGCTCCTCCTCCTAATCCTCCACCTGACAAACACTCATGGCTGCCATACTCCCTGAACATAACAAAGATTGCTCTGGAGAAGCCTCAGGCATGTGTCCCTCTCACATCATTATCTATGTGCATCAGTATTAATTCAGCAGAATTCAGATGGTCAAACTGGGTAAGCATGTTAGTAAAAGCTTCATTGTCATACCAGGGAAATCTCTTTGACAGAATTCCAGCTACGAGAGTTGTGATACTTCAGTAGCTGTTTTTATGTCATTTGTATTTGTATTTAGATGTGGCTCCTCATTTCTTGTTATTAAGCTGCTTCATTAAAGCTGTTTTCAAAACTAGGTCCTGGCACTGAAAAAAGTCTTAATCATTCCCATAAACTTCTAGCAGGAAGGACATACTGCTTTTTCAACCTCAACTTTGTCACTTCCCTTCCCTTTCTTTCCCTGGATTGAGACTATTGTGCCCTCAGTCTCCAGTCCTCTAATACCTCATCTTCAGCTGTTGGCTTCAGGAGTATCCAAGTGGACATTACTGTCCTTGGACTGTATTCGGCTCCATGTTCATGCTCTCTGCTGGCACCAATATCTGGTGTGCTCCTCAACAATTCTGAACCAGGAATCTAGATTTTAAATTTGCTCAGACCGATGAGCATAGAGGAACACATTCAGGAAAGCAAAATAAATGGCTGTCATGGGGAGCACCTTTGTACTAAATTGCCTCTTACTGTCATGCCCAGTTACCTCCAGAGCCTGGTATGTGTGAGATACTGCTTCACTCCTTCATTTGTCCCTTTCTTCTGCTGCCAGACTAAGGCTGTGCAAAGAAGAATCCATGAGTACATTTATTTACTGCCTAAATGGAGTTGCTATGCATTAATATGATTTTGATTTTTTTATTCCTACTAAGATTTTCCTAAGGTCAGTTCTTAGGGGCAATGCAGTCTCATTTTTAACTATGTAGAAAAGTAGACACACAGACACTCCTGATAAACATCTTCTGACCTGACATAAACAGTTTGTTCTGAAATTAGGTTTGTAATTCATGGGTGAAGATGCTATCTCAATTTCAGAATTAGAAAAGGGGCAGCTGGAGTCTTCTCACTGCAGATTTTTTCAGGGGAACAGCCTTCAATTAGTCAAGAGAAAGGTCTGTGCTGGATTAAAACAAAAGATATTCTCTAATCAACAATTATGTAAAGATAATCAACAGCTGTTTTACTAAAAACTGAAATAGTGGAGGACACAAAGAAGGTTCACAGAAAGGCATTATGAAAAGTTAGGGAGCAAGAGCTGAAATACAGGTAATGACAAAAAAATGTATAAAACCAAAAGTAGACTATATTAGGGAGCTGTTAGTAACATAGCACCTATAGGACCTCAATTTTAGTAAGGCATAACAGAAGGCACCAGACAGCACCAAGGGAGACAGAAAAAATGTAAAGAGAGTAACATCATGAGAAATCATTAGCATAAGCCACCTCATACAAATTGCATCTTATATTGTGCTGCTGCAGAAATACTAGATAATTTTAGCACATCTAGAGTATTTCTTTTTTTACAAGATCCTACTAAATCCCATACAAAGTTTATAGAGTGTAGTTAACAATATCTACATGGAACCAGAAAATCAACATGAAAGATGGCATAGGATGGAACATCACGGAAAGGTTGTTCACTGAGAATATGTCAAATGTGGAGAAAAAGCACCATCAGAACTATGAAATTTTTACAAAAAAGGGTGTTTGGTAACACAGCATCTGCAGTGTTATTTTAAGATGAGCTGGTGAATAATATATTTCCAAAATGTAATGAACACTCCAAATCTAAATTGCAATGTTAGGTAGATGGTAACTGCAGTACTTTCTTTTGTGCCTCACAGCCAGATAAAGAGATCAATCAAGAAAACTTCTTTCTTTTGCAGCAAGTGAATAAGCACAGCCTGCTTACTGGACTTTATCAGAGGTAACAAAAAAAAAGCATAACAATTGAGATGAATATGTTTTCCTTCCTTAAAGAAAGATGCAGGATGGATAGAGACAGAAGGGTTCTTTCCTTTTACCTGCATTCCCAGCAATCTATTTACTGAAGGGCAAAGAAAAAAACAAACAAAACAAAATAACCAAAACCAACAGCAACAACCCCCCCCAAAAAAAAACCAACAACAAAAAAACCAAAAAAACAAAACCAAAAACAAACAAACAAAAAAAAACAAGCAAAACACTATTAAGCAAAAGGTTTTGACAAAACAGATATTTCTCATTTTATCAGTGCCATTTGAAAATCAGTGCTTCACAAAACTCAGTAAAAGACAGTCATCTCCACCAAGATTTAGCAGGAATGCACAGTGACTGAATCATCTCAATCTTTCCTAGATTTTCTTTTAATAACAGGTATTGAGAAAGAACTAAGTCATCAAAGGTAGGAAAAAAAAATGTTACAGAAATAGTTCATCCTTTCACACAGTGGTGGTCTGATCCTTCACCACTGGTGGGGAGAAAATAGTAGGAAAGTGGTACCAAGGCACCAAAATTTCAGATAAATAAGTGGATCTTAATAAACACTTTTTTTTTCTTTTTTTTTCATGTTCAATGGATCTCATTTCAGTTATCTCATTATGACTATTTTTAACTTTAACCTTGTAAAACAGAGACAGCATGCCAAGTATCTTATTTTATATGGAATTAGATGTCTAAAACACAAGAAAAAGCAAACCCAAACTAACAGATATAATGATCAATAATTGATGTTCCCTGTTTTAGCTTGTACCAACTACATGCAGGGTACAAAGCCTTAGAGTAATACGTCTGCACAGTAATAAAAAGTATGACTACAACTAAAGTAGAAACTGGAAAACCAGCTCTGCACTGTCTGCATTGGATGGTAGCCATGCAGACACAGCACCAAGGCACTGTGCAGCTTTGAGTTAAGTATTTACACAGATTTGGAGAGCTTGCAGCTTGCACTGCACTTCATGCCACAGCAGCAGCAGCACAGCTGGAGGCACCTGAGCCAGCAAGCTCACAGCTGGGACATTTTCACACAAATTGCCAACAGACTTCTGGCACTCTGTAGCATTGACATTCAAATACAGCTTCAGGATTTGTATTCATTTTACATGGTTTTGCTTGAATATGAAAAATAAGAGATCTTGTGGCTCATCTCAAGGCAAGATAGCTAGAACATTTAAAACTTAAACTTTTTTAAAGAAATATGACATAAAGGAGTTAAACAGTGGTTTTATTAGACTGGAAAAAAAATCAAAACTCCTAAGCAAGAAAAAACTGTAAGTAATTTGTGTCTTGGTGTTCCTGTTCTGTCTTCCTTCTGTGCTTAACTTCTGTAAGTACTATGCCCCAGACATCAGTCACATAACACAGGAATCTGGAATTCTGTGCACATGTGAACTGTAGACCAGGCATAAGACTTTCAAATGAACATTCAAAAGGTGTGATAGTAGCTATTGGTAGTACTTTGATTAAACAAAATACACATTTCCAGCCATCTGCCATGAGTATTCACAGGGGAAGAAAAAAAGGCAAAATATGCAGTATTTAAAGAACAGCCCCTAGACAAAAGAGAGTAACACTGGGATTCAGCTTATTTTGCATTCTAGTGGAAATAAACATTTATTGAAATATGCTTCCGTAGTAATTCTTCCATAGGTATTACTCCTTAATTTTACTAGGCAGAAACACCAAGTGATTATCTTTCACGATGTCTACCAAAGAAAACAAAAAAAATTGCTGTACAGGAATCAAACTGAAAACATACTGTATTTTGATATCTCAATTCTATAAACTTCTTCATACTTGATTGTCATATTTTTTCTAAGTATTTTTGTTCCAGTTTGAAGATATTTCAAGTGAAAGACACCTTAGGTCAAAAACCCCGAAGTTTCTATATAGATAGGCAAAATTAATACCTTCCAGGAGAAATGACTGCCTAATTATTACACAATACAATCCTGGTTCTCAGCCAGCCAGGGCCATTTTTCACCAGTTGCTCCTGAGACACTACCTTTACAAAAATAGGGTATTAAAAAGTGGACAGCACATTTTATATCATGTGTCACAAACAAATTTATCTCGTCAGTGTCTATGCATGCTCTCTTTTCATAGCTGATTGTGAAAGAAAAGTGAACACTTAGAATTAAAGAATTAAAATATTCTGGAGGGAACAGGAGGCAAAGACGAGCAGGGAGTAAGTAGAGGTTAAAACACGAAAACGCAGCAATTTAAACTGATTACAGTCTCAAAGTCCTAACCTGCTTCCTTAGTAGCTGCATGACACCTGTTAGTTATTTTTAACCCACTTCCTAGGGTGAGAAATTAAACAGGGATATTCAATAGTTCAACCTTATTTTATATATGAGCAAAAGTAAGTTGAAACTGGATGTTAGCTTGGGAACTGGCACTGGGAACTGAGTTTCTGGCAGCAACGAGAAAAATATGAATCATTCACAGAACATAAAAGGAAAAGAGCAAAGGTCACAAATACAATGGTGACATGCAAAATTTCAGATGGTCATGAGAACATCTCAACTGTTTGTCAGTGTTCTTTCTTGGCATTTTATTTCACACTGGAAAGATTACTTGCCTGCCCTCCACTCAAAATTTTTTAGAGAAAGTAGATTCTGTAATAGACGTATGTAAAAACAATTAATCCATTCACCAACAGTAACAAGACAGTCCAGGATATATATTATTCTGTCAATAGAGAAAACTTCAGATAGCTAAAAGTATTGCATATAGTCATGGTTCTAAAGGAAGTGCTGTGAGAAGGACACGGCTTACTCTTGCCTATCATGGGACACAGGAAGGGCTGGGGGCTGCAAGAGTCTGCCAGGGTGAGTCAAAAAGAAAACACATCATGTATGAAATGTAAGGGAGTAAAAATATATTAGTACCTCTGGCTCACTGACACTGTTCAGCTGCTGAGTCCACCAACCAAGAAACACGGCTTAGCTTTACAGAGTTCCAGTCAACTTTATCATTGTTGGAAGAATATTTACAGGCTTCCATGAGTAACAGAACTGCAAAGCAGCTGCAGAGAAGGCCATATTTCCTTGCTGGGTTTTACAGAGCATGAAAACACCTAAGAATTCTCTGCTAATTTGTGTTATAGCAAATCTTTAACAGAATTAGAGTTTTTTGGTTCAATTTTGGTTTTAGTGTGTTTTTAAGATTTGTGAAAGACTGCTCACGCAGAAGCCAGGAGGTTGCTGTGGGACAGACATATCTCTTGTTAACACTCGACCTAGCACTCCTAGTTAATATTTCAATAAGACCAGGGACCTCTCTGTATACTTCCATTTCTCCCTTTAGATCTATTGACTTGGCTAACAGTTTGATTTTTCAGTGCAACATGTTGCAGTAATCACACTTGGCAATCACAAATGGGGATTAGCATAGCATAGCCAAGCGTAGGAAGACAGGATGGTTTCCTGTCCAGCCTCAGGCAGAAGGGACATTTTGCACAGCTGGCATTGTGCATGTTTGCAAAAGCAACATAAACATGCTAAAGGCCCCTCAGGCTTTACATTTTGACACAACCCAAAGTTCAGTCTAGTTGAAGTGCTACCTTCTGCCAGATTAAACTGAACCTTATTGTGGAAAGATAAACACCACTACATATTAAGAAACCCACAACATTCAGTCTAGCAGCAAAGTAGAAGTTGTGTCAAAAGCTAGATCAATATCTGTTCCTACAACTCTATTTCCTAGAAGAGTGGAAAAAAGTATGATGAGAAATGATGAACTGCTTGCAGATTTCCTTTTTGATAATTGTTCACTGTACTCTCACATATCTAAGTAATTTCAGCCTTATCAAATCAGAAAGCACCACTGGTAAAAGATCTTCTATACAATGGATGTAGTTTCTCACAGCTGGACAGTGATCCTGGATTTACTAGCAGTATTTGACGGAGGGAAGAAAAAATAGCTGTAGTTTAGTAAGACTGAGGGTGACTCACCCTCTTCCTTGATAAGACACCTGTTGTTTGAGCCTGCCATTCTTGCTTTCTGCCTCTGACCCATAATCAAATTCTTACTTTCAAAAAGAATTTTTTTTTCTGAAATTTAACTGGTATACAGCCAATCTTTCCATTATGAAGGAACATAGGTCTTTGCTATAGCTATTTTTCTACAGAGTCAAGCACGATGTATGTAGGAGTAGCCAGACAATACTAGATGCATTAAAGAAAGACATAAAACCTAAAGTTGATCAAGGATTTTTCATCAGAACCCAGGTAGAACAGGTAAAACAGGTAGAACTACCTGAAAAATGGGATTTTCAGTCAGATATCCTCTAGGTTTAAACTGAAAAATACAGCAATTATTTCACTAACAACAGTAAATACAAAGTGGTGGCTTTATTGAGGGAAGTAAAGGTGAGGGAAACTGTCTTGAAAAACTGTCTTCCTGCCTTGAAACTGTCACAGGAAAAATATAGGGGTATTTCTGGACCAGTCCTTGACAAAGCCCATCATGCAATTATGCAGGGTTCCTGGTGCAAAGCGTTTGTCAGCAAAAGGGCCTAGGTGCTGTATTTGTAATAAAATTTACAAAACCCTACACTTAATCTTCTTCCTCAGCTCAGTTGTTCATAGATGTTAATGTGCTACAAAGAACAGAAGCTTTTTATGCACTGGGAACTAATGCCAAAGGGTGTGTGATTTCACTAACCCACATTCTGAAATGAAAAGCACTCAGTGAATTAGTCAGCTCTTTAGAAAGATCAGCTTTGGGTTTTACCACCTGAGACATTTCACATGTGACAGTCTCTGACTCCTTATGCAGTCTAAATCCTTATAAATGACACCGCAAGGAACACATACATTATTTTCCATTAATCTCTTTTCTAAGGGTTTTGGGTTTTTTTTCAGGAAATTTTAATATTTTCTTCTGCTTGTTGCTCCATAGGCATGCCATCAGGCAACACTTACCAAGGATATGCACTACCAGAGTATCCTCTTAAATCAGGCTCACTGTATCTTTGATATTCTACATAATCAGATAGCTCTGATAAGATAACCTACCCTATTATCACCCTTTAACACCTTTTCAATTGCATTTTTGCCTAACAGGTTCTGTTCTACAGCATAGCATTGTTGATATGTTATGCAAGCAGACTAAGTGGGCAGATGGGATAATTCTCACCCACCAGCAGCGGCATTGTCATTTACAAATGTGCTATTAAAGTTTTCCATAATTGTCATCCTTTGATTTTGCTAGGCTGCTGTAATGGGCCTTTACAGAGAAGCTCTCCAAAGAAAAACTTCTGAGGTCTTCAGCAGGTTTAAGAGTAGGCTAAATCAATCCTAAGCAATAAATACTCTTTTATCCTGCATTTATTTCACATATGAGAACCAAGAATAATCCTAACTTATGGGAAAAGGAATGTAACACTTTTTTCTTTTTTTGTTTGTTTGTTTTTGAAAGCATGTAAAGTTCCATATGCAAGATACAGTGTGGACGAAACCACAAGGTCCCATGTCCTACTTTTTTTCCAGCATGATAAAGAGAACAGAGATGTAATAAACAGACTCACAGAATAGTTGAGGATGGAAGAAACCTCAGGAGGTCCAGCTTCCTCCAAAAATCAAAGCTAACATTGAATTCACGTCAGTATCCCAGGGTTTTCAAAACCTTCAGGATCACAGACCCCACAGCCCCTCTGCACAACCTGTTCTATTATCTGGCAATCCCCACAAAAGAAAACAAAACACAAACCAACCTTATATCCAGTCAGATAGTCCCATTTCATTTAATCAGAACTGCCTCCAGTTCTCCGAGCATGGACCTCAGTAAATAAAAAAGGTTTTTAAAAGAAATGAAGATTCATTTTTAAAGGAGGGAAAAGTCAAGAAATAAAATCTTGTTGTCCTCTTGTGTGTTTTGATGAATAATTATTTAATGCTACACTATATTTTGCATTTATCCGTCAGTTCTAACAACTCCCTAAAGTGACATGTGACAGCTTCCTTCTCCTTGCTCTCCTGTGATCTGTCTGCGTTCCCAGTAATCACTTGCTTTATTTTCTAAATTTTCTATCCTATATCTAAGTTCTAGGCATACTTGAAATTAACCGTTCACTCAAGAACAGCCTGACAGGAAGCCTTTTAACAGTGAACAGTGCCAGTCCAGCTTTTCACCATTTCTATTTTCATGAGAACATTCTGACACGTGTGTCCAGTCCCTATGCTTTAACTTTCTGTGATGAGGTAACACAGAATGCAGAGAGCCCATAAAACCACAGCTCTACCAGGGAAAGCTGATATGTGCAGTCTCTCTTTGATACCATAACTTGAACCATGAACCACTCTTTTTTTTGTCCTCATTTGATGAACAAGCAGCCTTCTGTAGGCCTTGCATGTATTTCCCTGTCAAGATTTACAATGTATTGAAGTAGTGAGTCGGGGAACTGGATTATTTCTAATGTCCTTTCAAAACAAGAAAATGGAGAAGGTCAGTTACTGAGGCTCACTACTGCTCTCACTACCAGTTATACAGACTGTTCAAAAATCCTAAATACTCTTCTCAAATATCAAAGGAAAAAAAAATAACGAAAAACCCCAACCTTTTATTATTATTCCATTTTATGTATGTTCTCTTCCATGTTAGCCTCTCTTAGTGCCTGATTTTCTGATTTTCTTCTTTTCTGGACTTCAAAATCATCTTCACTCCCATCTCCTTTTTCAAAAAGGATAGTGTGAAACCTATTCAGCTTTGGTGTCTGAACTCCTTTTATTTGCCTAAAAAGCATTGAAGGGGAAAAAAGTAAAATATGTTCAATAAGTATTTTCTTCGATGCCTTTAGTACCTACACCTTTCCCTTTAATTTTCTTCTAATATTTTTAATTCATTGTCTTCCATAGTATTCACCTTTTCTTTTTCTCAAAGGTGCCTGATCTTTCTGAATGAAATATAACTTTCCCTTTTACAGTATTGTCTCTTGCTTAAAAGTGTGTCTTTTGATGTCTCAGACCTTTTTGCTGTAAGTTCACCTTTCATTCTGCTTTTTAGAACTATTCAACCTACAAACATCCAAGCCCCTGTTATTATAAGCAAAAAAACTTTAAAAGCTTCATTTTGTGTGTTTGAATTACACTCTCATTTTCTCTGGAAAAGATAAATAAATATTCCAGATAACTAGTCATAGGCTAGACTAGATGTAGCACATCTTTATATGTGCATAATGTGTTCTTACACAATTATATAGTATATGCAGTATCAGACACAGTCATGCGGTTTTACATCCAGGTGGAAAGGCTGAGGCCAGAAAACTCGTTTTCCTCTAATCATTAGCAAAAGCATGCATTTATCTTCATTTTATGGAGCCCTGGCATTACTTTATTGCTCTTGCCATCACTAGAAATATGTGCATCGAGACAGCAGATTTTCCGTATGTTTCTGCCATCAGTCTCTCTAACCAGCATAGTCTCTCTAACCATCCATTGCTGAACAAGGACACACAGAGCAAACTGAGCACTGTAGACTTTGTATCAAAAGAAATATGGCTCTGCTGTTTATTGTAAGCGCCACACACTACAGGTTAACAGCTTGTTAAGGATTAAGAAAAAAGAAAATCAATTAGAAACATATTTCTTTGCAGTAAACTTTGGTTTTGACAGTGAGACTACGTACTTCACATAGTTTTTAAGTACTGCTCATTACAGAGAATAACCCTAAGTATTTTTACATATATTTACAAATTTCTCTTTCATGCTTGCATGAAAGGCAAATGTTTAAAGAACCTTGAAAGGATTTTATCCTGTGACTATTTTAAAACCAAACACTTAAAGAGTCCATAAATAGAAAACTGAGGATCTTGTGAACAGTGGTTGGAGTCCGAAGATCCACATTGTTCAGTCAACTACTGGAAATACTGCACTATGTCCCCTCATGCCTTCTGGTATAGTTAGAGGAATTTTTTATTTCCTTCATTCTCCAATGGCCCAGGTTGTCAGGAGAAGTGGAAAATGCTTGCATTCAGTGCAGGTGGCAGCCTAACATCCAGCCCTGACGGTGGGGGAGTACCCTCAGAATAAAGAGAGAAGCAGAGCCCATGGCCTCTCTTTCTTGGTTAGGTGCTGTAACCAGTAACTTACTGGAAATCTCCTGCTACCAGTGAGCTCTCAGGTAGAGGTCTGGCACACTCACGGACAAGGATGGAGCCTGTCTGAGCAACTCGCAAGCTCAGAAATAACACCAGGACAGACATGGCTCTATTCAGTGTTCCAGCCAAGGCAGGGAGGCGCTTCTGGCTGCGAGACTGACACAGATTGCTCCCATCAACAGAACATGTCACTACTTCAGAGCCAGTCATTTGCGATAGTTCTGGGATTACCTTACCGCAAGTAGAGTTTTTCAGATCAACTAAATGATGAACTCCAACATCCCTGGCTCACCTAGATCCTCTTTCAAGTCTTTCCCACTAACAAATAACCTCACAGAGCTGGTATTTTGTTTCATAATGTACACAGCATAATTCTAGACACTTTAAAATTTATAAAATATAAAAGAAATAATGCACAGCAAAGAAAAACTCCCATGAAGAAACCTTCACTTTCCATTGTCATGGCCCCATTTTTCCTAATGAATGTGCAACTGAAGTTTTCAAGGGCACCTAAGCATGCTTTAAAATCAAGGTGAGTTATGTTTTGACTACACTAGTTTTGAATATATATACCTTGAATATATACCTTGAAATGATAACTGCTATTGGTAAGTCATTCAGCATTACCAATTTTTAACCCTAGTAGTGTAAGTTGGGAGAGATGAGACAAAGCTGGTGGCAAGTAATGACTTTTTTCTTGATTATGTTAATGTTTGAGAGCAATCACAGTTCCTCCCCAGAAGCCTTAAAGCAAACAATTCTGAGTCCATGTCTCCCAGTATACCCTTATGCTTTGTTATTATTGTTTACCTTTTCTTTCTCCAAGCTTTATTCCACAAACATCAAATGTACAAACTGTACATTTAGAAGGATAAAGGCAGCTGGAATACACATTATACACAGCAAATTTATTTATCCAGCCATGCACTGGTCATAGTCACTTCTAGCAGGTGTGAAGCCTGTAGCAACTACATTATTTTGTACAATTCCATTTACAAATGAAAGTTCATTCAGTCTAACACAGAACAGAAATGTGCCTGGTTACCAACACATAAATGAAATCACCTGCATTTGAGGGTCAAATCTAGTGCCATCTTCCACATCACCCATCTCACTTAACAACTCAACAAAACCACTCTCTGAAGGTTCATCTTAAAAGCCTGAAAAGCTGGATTGTCACCCAGGTTGTGTTATTACTGCTCCTCTCAAAACCTGACAGGCAGGTCTAGCCCTACATCACACTGTCTGCTGTGGGTGTTCATTTGGCTCCCTTCCAGCAGCAAGCACACACACACACACACACACACACATACACACACACACACACACACACACGTTCAGGGACAGTGTTGTCAGAGGCCAGAGGAGAAGGGGACCCAGGAAGCACAAGAACAACTACAACAGTGAGGCATTGGTCTGCTAAGCCTGGATCCTCCCCTCTGAAAGTGGCCAGCAGAAAATTTCTGGAGATTGCTATAAAAAAAAGGTCTATGGATATCTACAGAGTAGCCAGACATGTGCCTTCTGAGTCTGTATCCAGAGCAGATTTTCTTCTAGTTACCAATTGAGTTATTCTTTATAAATTCATGAAATTGCTTTAGAAACTCATTTATGCTTTTAGCTCTCTCAAGATTGCACTGGGAATGAATTCACAGCATAATGGTACATTGTGTGAAAAAAACCTTAATTTATTTTTAAATCAAATAGTTCCATTGACTGACTTGAGTCCCTATATTTTGAGAAACAATGATTAAATTATTTCACGCTCCCATTTTTCATGCCAGTCCTGATTTTATGGCTCTCTATGATACTCTGCCCTTTTCCAAACAGGAAGGTGTGAAGTTTTACCCTGTTCAGAACATATTCCCTGCTGCTGACTGACCTCATTGCAATTAATCTAGATGAGTTATGAAAAGAGCAGTGTAAATGTGATTAAAACTAAACATGAATAATGTTCACACCCCAAATTTTGAATTCTAATCCCCTCCAACAGAGCCTAGAATAGCTAAAATTGATACTCAGGCCTCACACACTAACAAACAGTTGGGCTGACTGCAAGATTTTCTGGCAATCTTGCCAAGGTGGACAGAAGCAGCTCCAATTCAAAAACTGCTGATTATATACACCCCAGCAGAGCACTTTCAGACCAGAGCTGCCTTAGGACAAAGCAGAGTGCAGATTGCCAAAAAAGCTGGGTAAGCAGTTTGCACAGTGCACAAAGGAGATTATGGCAGAAAGGCAGAAGAATCCCTGATGTGAAGTGGGAAACAATGCATGTAGGAAGGCCTGCCCTCATGGATACACAGCCAGAGTGTTCCTTTGGAGAGACAGGGAGCTGAACTGCATGCAGCCTTTAAAATCTGACTTCAAGGACACAGCTCCAGAACTAGGACCCTTGGAAAAAAAAACCAAAAAAAACCAATACAAACTTGCCAGGCATTTGAATAAGAGCAGTATTTTGTCTTCCTAAATTAAAATTCTAGAAAAATATCTGGGTTTGGCATTTATTATTTTTCTGTAGTTTGTCCCAAGAAATAACAATAATTCACTATTTTCATGAGAACACATTTGCTTTTATAACCCTAAGAAAATAAGGTTAACATTTGTCAAAAGTTTCAAATTCTTTAATAGAAAACAAGAAAATTATATCATTATATATTGTTACTAAGTATCTCTATATTTTAATGAAGATTTATTTCAAAATACATCTTCCTTAAAAATTAGGAGATAAGGCATTTATTTTTGAAAGCCCAAACCCATGGTCCTTATTTAACAGGGTTTTGTGATGATTGACTTCAACTGCTCCTTTTACAACTTTTGCAAAGAAAACCCAAGAAAAAAACAAAAACCTACAGAGGCCTCCGCAAATATATAGTTTTGACTAAGTATATAAGTACACTGAACCTAAGGGAATCACCTGCATGCAAGATTTAGCTACTTATGGAAGTGGTGCCAAAGTTGATTTGTCAACACTTGGAAGAATGAGAGAACATGAGCAACAGGACTACAGCCCAGATGTTCACCAGGGAAATACACAAGTGAAATGTTGTTTTAAAGGAATAAAAAATTGGAATATATTTTCCACCACGAAAAAAAGGAAAAAAAGTTCTGTAATAGAAGTACTGAAGGAGCGCCAGGATTTCCTGACTGTGAGAAAGTAAGAGCATTCAACTGATGCCCAGAGAATGCCTTGGGATTTCACAGTCTGGTGTCATTATTCACTCCCAAAGCAACAGGACAAAAAACATCTAATGATCTTCCAGTAATTGATATGGTGACAAGGGATATGATCACTAAAAGATTTAAGTTGCCCCAGCAAAATGTTTGTTTGTGGTTCAAAATGGAATAGTTCAAGATATTGTAGTTGACTAAAGCTACAATAATAGCAATTAATATTAACTCTCAAGTCTGGAAAATATTGGGTTCTCTTCAACGTTCATTGAAAATTCCAGCTTTTGACAGTGCTGTCTTTTGTGGAAACAACCACAAAACTAGCAAACATCAGATGGTAATTTAGAATACTCCTCACTCGCAATTGGCATTATTTTATTACTATTATTTTGGGGTATTTTGAAGACTAGATGAAACCATTCTGCAGCTGGAGGCCAAACTCTCACCCTTGATTGAGAAGCTTACTTGAATCCCCAGGCTACACCAATACCAAATTCTCCAAACTGTCAATAAAAGGAGTCAATAGAGTTCCAGACAGTAATCTCCTTTCTAAAGAAATTTACATAGAATTTTTGGTCTAAGTAACTCTTCCAAATCCAAGCTCTTCCCTGAGGAGAAAATACAATAAAGCCTGGTGAGCCAGTTTATTCCTCACTGCATTCTGTGAAGGTGGGCCTCAATGTTCATCAGGCCAGCATCACTAGAACTTCACAACATGCAAAATTTTGCATTCATATTTTATGTTTACTGGTGTGCATTCTTAGAATAAATAGTTGGGTGGTATCTGTACCTAGTCCTTAACATAAATAGAAGTTGTTTAATACTTGTCATCTAGATTTGAGATCAACATTCCATGTCATATTTGAAAATGTCAGGCATAGCTGTCTAAACTCAGATTGCTGGGAAGTAAAGATGGTATTCATCAGATTTAAAAAAAAAATAAATGAATTGCAACATGTATAAAAAAACCCGCATACAAACCAAACAAGAACAAAATGTCATAAAGAACGGAAGACCCAACTATCTACAGGAGTGACATAAAATCCATTCTGAAGATGTGCTGTCTAATGCTGGGACCTACGAGAAAATCCCAAGGGCCATATAGATATGGAAAGGCAGAAACACCTAAGTGCATTAACTCATCATGAAGCAAAACCAATCCCAGTGCCGACCTTCTTGTGGCCCACAACTCACTCCCTCCTCTGTTATATACCCTGGTACTGCTGGCACTGTTGTAACTTTTTGTCTGAGGAAAGCCAAGTTATAAACCTCTTAAGTCTGATGCCACGCTCTAGCCACTTTTCTGATAACAGGAGAAGGCTGCTCTAAACTCTTCCAATTCTGGGATGAGTAAAACCAGCTTCATGGCACTGGTGATTCAGAACATTAGACCTGGTAAAGAGCATCATACAGGATGGGTGGCTTGTGGCTCCAGGCACTACAAACTTTCTACTCTTTCCAGGTTCCCTTTGTTCTGAAATCACATCCTATTTTGCTTTGTAGAAAATGGGGAGAATAAGTGTTTGAATTGAAATGGCTTGCCATAGTATCAGAAGCTTTGCCTTCATGCTGACATGTCCAATTTGAAAGAATCTGGTTCATTTCCTTACTGCCAGTAGAAAGACTAAGAGCCTTTCCTCCAAGGAGAAAGAATTTAGGAACAATACACTCCTCTCCCAAGCTGAATGGCACACAACAAACCCTAACATAATACAGCTATAAAGTGTTTGGCAAGGAAGTAGCACCTCAAAAGTACAAAAATTAAAACAAAAATATCAAGGAAGGGAACTGATTTCCAGGAGGTATAAGAAAGGGCTTGTAACTCAGTGCAGTGTCTCTGATGCAATGGCTCTTGGAAGAGATTATACAGGATGCAACAGTTTTCAGACAATTTGAAGAACCTGACCTGTCAGCACTTTGAGGTAAAATTAAATTTCTTTTTCCTAGAGATTGAGCCATTAATGATCTAGCTTGGAACATCTCTAAGGCTTTGGACCTGGGCACACTTTAAGAATAAAAAGTCTTCATCCAGGCACCTGTTCAGAGGTTGGTGATAGATGGTTCCTCTGCAGAGAGAGCGCTGTTTTTAAGTATGATATTCCACCTAGACAGTGGGTATAAAATCCAGTTTTGAAACTGCCCTCTCTCTGCTTGAGATGTTTATCTTCTACTTCTCAAACATGCTGAGTGAGAAAAAAAGCATTCAGTTGGGAAAGACATTTAAGATAAGATCTCAGAAGGAGTATACGTGAATTTATATATTTTTTCATTAATTTAAGCTATTTTATATACTATACAGCCTAATGCTTATTTTTAAGCTTGGTCTACAGGTAAAGACTAAAGTAAAATATTCTTTGACTTGCCAAACCAAACTTTCTTTCAAAAATAATCCTGATATAAAATAAGTTTACTGCATTATTTAACAAATATAACTACTTATAATGTTTTTCATAGAACATGTGCAGAGAAGTCATTAGCTGGTTAGAGGGATCAAAAGCTATCAATTTTTCCAAAGTTTACTTCAAACCGGTCTTATAATTCTTCTCAGTAGCAATTTCTAAGTACTTCGGGAAAAAAAATCCTTCCACAAACATGTCAGAGGTTTTCGAAGCAGAATTTTATGAGATTTCATTGTAACGCTTTACCTGTCATATTTTGTTTTTAGCTGCAACGACAAGTAATTGTACATAATGCTCCCTCCATGGACTATGAAAGGAGAACGTACTCATTAACTTTGTTGCTGACACAAAGTTATGATGGTTGCCACTCTTACTTCAGAATGGCTCCCTACTTCAGCTGTGCTTCTGCTAATAAGTTACTGATATAAAGACAGGCACCTGTCAGAACTTCCTTCCTGAGACAGTGGTAAAACCTTTTCTCTTCTTCTGCATCTATGCTGAGCAGCTTCAGAGTTAAAAGGCACAAGGGCAGAACAACTGAACATCTGAGATTTATATTTTCAAAGATATTTATCAACAAGGGTAAATGAATGCACTGGGATAACTGTTGTTATCCTCTGCTCTTAATGTCAATCTTAAAACTTATCATAAATTGAACAAACAAGTTTGGAATAATAGGCTCTAATTAAACATTGTGACTGATTTGCTGGAAACTCAAATCTCTCAGTACCACAGCTTTCTTTTCTGTAGAATCTATCTGGTAGACAGGCCTAATTTTCTGGGCTCCCAGAGTGGGGGAAGGACGTCTGATTTGAAACGTAACTTTCAACAAGCTGCAAACCATTTACTAAAATTCTCAATTTTTTTGAAGGAAGTCTCTATAAAATGCAAACTAATATGTACAGAAGATTTCCATAAACACTTAGACAAGGAATAAATGTAAATGAAGCCCCCCTACCTACCCTACAACCAGTTTCTGCTACAGAGCATTATAACTGTTTTCTTATTGCAATCCCTTCTTTCCCCATTCTTAGCAAGCTATCTCAAGGATTTTAGCAAATATAACCCAGGTTCTTTTTGCTACTTGACTTTACAGAAGCAATTACGTGATTTGTACTGTACAGAGACCGAGTAAAGCAAGGAAACAAACAAACAAAAAAGATGGTTGCATGACAGCTTTTGTGCTTGCAAAACATACCCTGTCACAGCTGAAGTTGCTGAAGAGAGACTGTGAAGGTAATTTCAGTCACAATATCTTTTTCTAGCAATATCTTTTTCTGGCAATATCTTTTTTGTTTCTTAACACAGAGGAATGGAATACACTGCATACAATAAATTGCAACTCAAAATTTGTTTTGTGTCTGGTTTAGGTAAAAAGTTTAGAAGTAAGGACTTTTTACCAACCACTAAAATGTAATAATCACAGCTATAACCTTTCTAAAATTTGTGAAAATACAAAAAAACCCAAACAAACCCAAACAAAACCAAAGAAAAACAAACAAAAATAAAATAAAAACATCCAAACAAACAAAAAAACCCAAACCAACTCTGCCCTTTGAAATCTTATATGCGGAAATAAAGGGGTTTTTTTCTCTGACTGGAAACGGAGTCATCATAAATCATAAATGGAGTCTTTTTCCCACTGTTCTGAATAACAAGACATTGTAATCTTCAAAGCTGTGCTTTTAATGAACTTAAACAAAGATGGAAATAAATCTGAAGGGAGTCTTCTGTTACAACTCTTGTGGAAAAATGTGGTATTATGCTCAGAGGAGAACAGTCAATATGAAAATTCAGAAGAATTATACAAGAATTTCCAGTGAGTAAATGAATTTCCAGTCAGTTCCTGCTCAGAATAAGGGGATTATTTTTCTTCTTCATATTAAAGAGGAAAAACTGCTCACTGGACCTGAAGATTTGGGGAGCACAGGGGAGGAAAATTACCCAAGTAAAATGTCATAAGATGTCTTTTGAGGAAAATGATCACAGTAACTAAATCTTGTAATTCTTACCAAATATATTCTGCTTCACATAAATTATATACCACTTTAATACATAAGTATTTCCCCAAATTAAAGGTTTTCCCTGAATTGTGTTTTGGTGTTACTGTGGAATTGTTAAGCTCTTTTCGTGCAAGTATTCTGTGCAACTGAATTGGCTATAACTATTCAGTCTTCATTGTCATTCACATTGTCATGAAGGAATCATTGTTTCAGAAAGGAGGGAGGCAAAAATAACACAGGCTCTCCAGGAGATCTTGTGGTCTGGAGATCAGAAGACACCTAAAATTGCCCAAAACACAATGATCGTAGTCTAGGCACATGGTAGGATCCCCAAACACCAGCCACTGGAAAAACATTACATGCACAGCCTTCAAGAGCCATGATAAGACACAGGATGATCTTGAAAACACAGGATGATCATCTCTTACTCCCTAAAATCTGACATTATTTTAATCAATAATATGGTCAATGTACAGTCTGAGTAAAGAGAGCTTGTGAGACATGACACTTGCTTGGCATTATCTGATCACTGATCTCCCCCAAAGCAATGATGGACACATTACCCTTCAACTTACTGAAATGTACTTTATGCACCGTATTTGCTTTTTCCCTCACTATCATGATGCGTTTCACCTTCAATTTCAGTGCCTGACTGAAATCAGCTCTGTTATTAAGGCAGGTGCAAGCCAGTGAGGTGCACAGCCCCAACTACAGCAATTTACACATTGATCTGATACCTCACAAAGCTCCTCAGAGGCTACAAAATATAGTAGCCTGGCCAATACATAAACTATGTTTATCAAAGTTTCTCCCATCATATCCTCAAGGCTCTCTGTGATGGACAGAGAAGTTCAGAAAAAGCTGTACTTACAATGGAGTAGAACTAAATAAAAATCAGTGCCTTGTTCAGCAGCAGTGGGAGCTAAAGGAGAACTCTGTCCACATCCAGAAAGTTCCATGGGAAACCTGACATGAAAGGACACACTTTACTTTGTGCATAATCTATGTATTTAAGCAAGTTGTTAGTTTACTTGGATCAAACATTTCCTTGGTGCTCTAAACATTCATGAGATTTCCAGCTGTTGCAGAAGGATCTCATGATGATGAGCAAGTGGGCAATAGAAGAGCAGCTGAAATTCAGTGTCGATAAATACATGTCATGGGCAAACCTGCCTGCACATGCAGTAACAAATGAGCTTGCTCTTCTCAAGGAGGAAGTCTTACAGTCCCTGCAGATAGCTCTGCAGAAACAAATGGCAAAAGGCTCACTGGTGACCAGAAAGACAACAGAATGTTAAGAAATAAGTAGAGCACAAAACAGAGACCCTTATGCCATAGTATATATCAGTAATGTGCTCAAATCCAGAATTATCTGCTCCTCTGCATTCTACAAATAGACTATTACTACAAAAAGGAAAAAAAAAAGATAACACCTCTGTGTAAAATAAAAACAAAGGAACACAATTAGTTGCTGCAGAGAGGAGAAGGAATAATAAAAGGATACAACAGAAATCTGTAAAATGAAGAGCAGCATGCAGTGGATGAATAGGGAGTAGCTATTCACTGATGGCAATTTAAGTGCTGTGTCACCTAATGAAAAATGTCAGTCACTGAGCTCAAACCAAATACGCCTAAGTATTCTTTTCACAGAGCATAATCAAACAGCGTGGTTGCATTAGAATTTTCTAGAATGTTAAAAATTATTTCAAAAAGCATGAATTAGGCAAACCAGTGGAAGAAAATTCAATCTTGAACAGTGAAACATAAAGTGATATGACCACTGGCTCAAGAAATCCTTACAGCAGTTTGAGGGAAATTGTAAAGTGGAATTACTGTGAAGGAGTAGTCAAATCTTCTGCAAACAACTTAGCTTTGCAAACTTGCGGGAATCCAACAGGATTATATCTAGTAGGACATGATACTCTGAATTTGAAATCGAAGTGGAGAACTGGTCTTAAAATTAAAATTACATTACTATTGCTCCACAACTGAAATAAACGGCAGGGGATTTGAAAAAATCTCATCACGACAACAATTCCCACAGAGCGAAGGTGCAACAATTTGAAGGTGAATCAGGAGGAAATTCAGGGATATTATAAAACCCTTTCACTTTAAACTTCATAGAAATTTTGCATGGGACACAGTTTCAATAGAAATTAATTCACAACACAGTAGCCACAGTATTATTTTGAAAATCAAGAAAATGTCATCCTCTCCTTTTTAACTCTGCTGCTGATTTACTCCAAAACTCCCTCACATCCTTCACACTTTAATTATCTCACCTACAAAACAGAGATAAAATATTTTACAAAAAACAGAGGCCTTACTGAGATCTATGAATTAAATACTTCTTTACTCGTCATCAGCCTGTAAAATGAACCTGACAGAGCAGCCCTATTTTGAGACAATGATGGACTAATTTGAGTAAGCTGGCAGAAGTTAAAACAGAATTTTAGAACAGCTCTAAAAGGTGGCTTTAACAGAAATTCTTCTGTGTTTTCCTGGCGGCCCTCTTTGCAAGATTTCTAAAAGATTATTCTCTAAGCTTTTAATGACGTTTAGCTCAAAACACATGTTCTCTTTTTTTCTGAAAAATGGGAAGATGATAGAGGAAGGAGACTGGTCTCTGTTGACAGTCTGGTTATATTTGCATCTCATTTCCATCAGATGTCTTATTGCCCATGTTTTCTTAGGATGATGGCAACCTGCTTGAAGTACTTTTCCAATATTAGGTACTTTCATGCTACAAAAGCAATATCTTGTTTATTCAAGTAAGCCCTTGAGAATACATGCCAAGATTTAACTTCCTAATAATAATAGGGTTTTGTCGCTCACCAAGCAACTAGCCAACTCAAGGAAAATTTTATTAACTACTAAATGCAATATTTTAGGTCCATTTGTATGCAACAATATACTTTTGATAGTTTTTTTCCTGGTTTAAAAAAAATCGTCCACTTTTCTGTCAACCGAGATCTTATTAATATTTGATAAGTCTAATTGTTGAAAAATGTGACTCTGCTGTGGAGAACAGGGTCCCCTTCCTGATACTGGCTTGACATTTGTGTTGATTTTAGCTGTAAAAAAAAAAGTTAAATTTCTTCTTAACAGCTAATATGGGGCTATGTCTGGGATTTGTGCTGGAAACAGGTCTGATAACTCAGGAATGTTTCAGCTATTGCTGAGCATTTTTTACACAGAGCCAAGGCTTTTTCTGCTCCTCTCCTCAGCCCACCAGCAAGGAGGCTGAGGGTACACAAGGAGCTGAGAGGGGATACAGCCAGGACAGCTGACCCCAACTGATCCAAGGGATATTACATGCCATATGGCATCTTGTTCTGTATATAACACTGCAGGAAGAATAAGGTAAATGGAGCAATAACATTTTCTTCCCAAGTCACTGTTACAAGTGGTGGAGCCCTGCTTTCCTGGGAAAGCCCAAACATCTGACAGCCCATGGGAAGAGGTGAATGAGTTCCTTATCTTGCACTGCTTGCATGCTTACCTGTTAAACTGGCTTTACCTCAACCCATGGGTTTTATCACTTTTACTCTTACAACTCTCTCCCCCATCCCTCTGGGAGTGATACGGGGAGTGAAGGAGCAGCTGTGTGGGGCTTAGTTGCATGTCAGGGATTAAAACCCAACAACATTACACTAAGTCCCTCTAGATTTTCCTAGTTGTCTATTCCCCATATACATAAATTGGAGTTAATACAGACTTGATATATTCTTGTATAGTATGACTTAACTTTCTAAGAGATAACTCATTCTTTTCCCGTACTCTAACAGACTTAGCCAGGTAGGTCATGCAGCCTTACTTTGTTGGGACCTGTTGGGGGCTGTTTTCAGTTGAGTATATTTGATTCTGAATCACGTATTTACCCACAGATCCCATATAACGTGTACTTTTAGCCTGCAGGACGCTGGGAGAATCATGTTACAATGAAACCAACATATTACAAAATCCAGATTACAGTCACCTACCCTTCCAGGCTCATTGCTCAAACCTTCATAAAAATATAAAACTAGGAAGAGTATTTTGAAAGAATGCAGCATACTCAGGATTTTTTTTATGTATCCTTAGATATCAGGATAGAACATATTTTGTTCTATCCTGATATCTAAGGATACATTAAAAAATGATCTAAGTCCTGATGCACACATCTATCAAGATGACTTACTTTTTAGATATAGAAACATACCGGTATGAAATAGTCAACTTGCTATAGTTCAAATACGATTAAAACAAGTGTGTTTATATTTCTTAAGCTGCCTGTCATTCCATTTGTCTCACAAGTAGAAAATATAAACTGTTAATACACTGTCAAGACAATACCTGTGTGGTAGAGAATTTTTATTTTTGTTTATATTTATATGGTAGAGAATGTGGCATGCTGTCCTGGTTTAGGGCAAATGGTGGGAGGAAACCTCCGAATGGAGTTCCTCTGGGAAAAACAAACCC
>WBMY01014421.1:540874-574781 GCA_013397315.1 Donacobius atricapilla
AGCCGCTGCTGCACAGCCAGAGTCCTGGAGAGGAATGTGAAGAGATAACATAGTTTTCAAAACAAATTGCACTCTCAGAATCTCTTAAAGGTGCAAAGCAATATACAGAACAGACAATTGGGGAGACAGGCATCATAAAGTCACTCTAGGACACATGCTTTCATTGGCAAATGGAAATACAGTCAATCTGAACAGTAAATTCAAATTAAGGACAGATCTCAGCAACTGTATATGTGGAATTAGCACTCCAGATTACCCTCAAAAAGAAATAAATTTACCTTACAAGGAATGATAGGTTGAACACCGAAGACCAAGTTAAAGTTTCCGTGTGGTTTTCACTGTATGAGATGCTCTGGTGAGAGTTCAGCTCCACGTGGCAAGGGCTCACTTGAAACTGGCAGGGATGTCATGAAGAGCACTAAAGAGGAGGGAAAAGTGAAAGGGAGGGAGCTAATTCTAAAGAAAAAGAACAACCATCATCCCCTGATGTCCATACTGGCAGCGCATAGGCTCAGTTGCCTGAAACTAAGATAGACCTTCAAACCAAAACTTATTTACCTCAAGACTTCATTGATATTGAAAATGCAGCAGTAGTTTTAAGAAAAACAATGCTTGCTATATTCATTTCTGTTCTCAATGTGGGGCTTTTTTCAATAATGCTGAAAACACACAGTGCTGCACGTCAGCTTGGTATGACTCTATTAAGCTAATTCAAATATAAAGACAATGAAAAGCCAACACTGAATTTCTAATTTGTTTTTCCAATTTTTTTAAAGTTATAAACATACATATCAATACACATATCCTCAAATGACAAGAAGGAAAGACAGATTTCAAGAAAGAAGTTATGAAAACCAAAAGCAAACTTAAGAGGTCTGATTTTAGATTCTTATATTTTACTTTTATTTTTGAGGCCCTTAATTTGAACTTTTTTTTTTCTTTTTAAACACCAGCTGGACAGAGTTTTCTCTTATTTTTGCTCGAAGAAATTTTAGGCAATTTACATGCCATTTTCAATTATACTCACTAATGTTTTTGAGGATGATCTTTTAGAACTCGTCTTGAGAAGCATGACCAAACTCCATATTATTCTAAAAGCATAAGTTAAATGTTAATTAGAAAAATTAATTAATTATAGATTTTAACCATATTTGCATAGAATATGTAATATCATGTTCTTTTCTCTCCCAGTATCCCTACAGATTATTGTTACAAATACGCTGTTCAGAAAAAAGGGCATGAAGACCTGAAGTGGAAATAGCTGACCCTGGAATGAATACAGCTTACTAATGTACAAGTTTGGGGAAGAACAAAGAGATGGTGCTTGGCAAGTGACAATGCAGGTAACAAATGCATCCTCCATAAAAGTCAAAGCATTTAAATACTTTGAAAATGTTAAAACCTTAGCAAGAGCAGTAAAGGTGTGTGCTGATTTTGGCTGAGGTAGAGTTAATTTTCTTCACAGTAGCTGGTAGGGGGCTGTGTTTTGTATTTGTGCCGAGCACAGGGTTGAAAATACGGAGCTGTCTTTGTTATTGCTGAGCAGGGCTTGCTTAGAGCCAAGGCTTTGTCTGCTCCTCACACTGCCACAATGGTGAGGAAGCTAGGGGGGCTTGGGAGGTTTGAAGGTGACACAGGGAGGACAGGTGACCCCAACTGACCAAAGGGATATTCCAGATCNAGGTTAATAAAAATTTAGAGGCAAATGTGCAATAGCCAACACAAATCTACAGCAGCCCTGTCAGGGGCAGTTGCCATATGGTTCAAAAGGGACAGTGAGAAGGTTGGTTGAAAACTTACCTCTTTCTATCAAGTTGGGAGAAGGTTCGCATCTACAAATCGGGTTGTTTTGGGCCTAATTCAGAAGGTTCATGCACTACCAGTAAGGAACACTCATACTGCAGTAAAAACCAACAGTGAAGCCGATGCTGCTACATCTGATTTCATTTCACTAGCTCACATACCAATAGCTTCAGCAGGAGAAGCATAGTTACCATTGGTGTAAGGAGTGCAGCAACTGCAGTGATGGACCTAAAAGCCAAGTGAGCACTTGCTGGTGGCTGAGCAGCAGAGACCCATTTTGGCCATGACATAAAGGTTTGTGGCAGCCCCACCATGCCACTGTCAGCAGTGAGGTTCCTGTGGGCATCCTCTAACCAGCTGCAGGCAGTCAGGCATATTAGCAGGAACAGTTTGAATAAGGAGTGGGAGATAACCTAGTTTAGTTTGCTTGAAGCAAGTGGTTGTCAGAAAAGGGAAGGAAAACCAGTGTCAGATAATAAAAACTGTACATTCTCCTACAAACAAATGACTCTTGTTCCTTCTCTCCTAAACAAACCAAAGAAACTGGCAGAGGCCAGCACAACCACTGGGTCCCACTGCCTGCCCCCTAAGAGCAGCATGCTGTATAAGCCCACCAAAGCAAACACAATACTTCAATTAGAAAGGGTGAAAAAAGCCCTTTGTATTTACTGAGAGCTTACTGACAAAAGAAAAAAGCAAACCCAAACCCAAACAAACCATGACTGAACTTATCTCACAAGATTTATTTTCAAGTGATGGCTCAAAACCATTTAGTTTCCCCAGTCTGGAACCAGGGGTGAGATGCCATTGAAAAGGATATAGTGAATCCCAAAATAAAGTTTCAAAATTTTTTCCTCTTTGCAGTTCAAAATCCTGAGCAACTTTATCATGATTGCCTTGCCATCACTTGAAACCCAGTCTAGTTATTTAAATAACAGCTATTATTTCTCCTAAGCCTCGCATCTCTACTCCGATGGGTAGGAAAAGAGACAACTAAAGAAAGTCACTGTAGATTTTCACAGATGAAGCTTAATGAAAAACATTAAGAACAAAGTGGTGGGGGCTTGTGGTTCATTGGTTCATGACACAGAGTAAAAGAATGAGTCATTTTTAATACACATCTCCAAGGCCAAGAGAGGAGAAATAACTGAGCATCCAGGCAAGCATGAGTCATCAACCGTATGTGTCAATGGGTTTATGCCTCAAAAGATACTAACCTCAGGGGAGTGATCAACAGCCTTGAGGGCAGTGCTGCTCTTTGGTCACACCTCAAGGCAAAAGGATATAAGGCTGACATTAGCCTTAAAAAGCTCAACAGCGATACACCAATGGCAAAGCAAAAATCCTGCAGACATGAGAGAAAAACCCTCAGCCTGGGCACCTGCTGAGTAAAGAAGTGCTCTGCAGAAAAGTAAAGTTCACAAGTTGAAGCTGAGTTAGCAACAATGCCCTTGTGCTGAAGAGGGCCAAATATGGACAAGGCTGCATTAGCAACCAAATGGCAAGAGAAGGGATTATTCCCTTCTACTCAACACCCCTGAGACTGCACTGGGAATCCCACATCCAATTTTGCCATCCCCAGGACAAGAAATCTATTGACATATTGAAGCCAGCCTAATAGATGGTCACTGAGATGAGTGGGCAGCTGGAACACATCCTCAAATAGGATCTTCATCCTTTCCAATCAATATCAGTGTGTGATAATAACAGCAATTTATTAATACTCTTCTTTCAAATTCTCTAGCATATGCCCTGTGAGGATTCTTACTGTCTTGTCTTTGTGTTAGAGACAGGATTAATACAAGGGACACTGTTTTCATGTTCAGACTCAGATGTTTATTAATTCTTATCTAAAGTTCAGTCTCATGAGTTGTAAGTTCTAGCTAACAAGGTAGAAATGGTGATGCCTCTAACTCTTTCCAAGGTCTTTTAAACTATAATTACCCAATAATGAGATGACATCTATATTATTTATACTTTTGACCCAATAATTGACCACCCAAGGTCTGCAATGTGGACCTTTAATCCAATTAGAAAAAAACCACCCGAAACCATGAAGAAGAAGGTGAAGAAGAAGGACCCAGGCGATGCCCAGAATCTGCCATCTTGACCCATATACACCACTATATACGAAAACCTTAAATCTAAGTTTTTCACCCTGTGAGATCACAAAATACTATTCAAACTACACACCCACGACCTCAGTGCTATCACTCTATTTTGGAAGCCTGTTCCACAACCTCAAGTCAAATGTGGTACTTGCATGACGGTCAAGGCCCCTCAGCACAGAAAGCCTGAAATTTTCAGCCTCCAAGGTTCCAACAACATCCTTCTCAAATAAATGCTTTTCCTACTTCTGTTTACTTTCTTTGCTTAAAATAATCCCAAAACAAAACAAAACACTAAAAAAAACAAAACCCCATAAAATCGCTCCAACATTCTCATTTTTTCTTTTGCTTCTTATATGAAGTATCAAAACACCTTCTTGTATCAGAGAAGTTCTTTGCAATCTTCTTGGTTGCACACCAAGAAAGATGTTGGCATGTCAACAGCACGTCTCTGACATCTTAAGGAATCCATTAGAATCTAGCCAGCTCAATAGGATTACATTACTTAAGAGCAAAGACTAGACTGTAAAGGTGACTTAGCTTGTTAGAAGTTAGCTGTTAGAATTAGCTGTTCTTCTTAGAAGCTATTTTGAGAAGGACAGGCAATTGTTTCCTAAGTAACTTCACCGATGATTATGAGAATTATGATTGATGCATGTTGTTTCCCTTGCTACCTGAGAAAATAATTCTTCAACAAAATGAAAGTCTGGTTTCTGTTTCAAAACTTTACCTTTCTTTCATCCCAATTTACCAATAATTTACCAATTATTTACTATTATGTACGGTGCATTTTGTAACATGAAACGAGATGTTTAATTAGCCCAGTACACAATCAATACAAATATTTCCATGTACAATAATATCTGCAATGTCATCATAGAGGAAGTTGAAATATATTGTGTATTACAAACTACTCTCAGTTATATCACTACTTTCATCTGCCCAGGACAAATGCTTCTTTTTCTATTAGTAGTTTTGTGTTTTTAGAATTTCTTCTGGTCTGCTTTGGATTCTCACTTTATCATGCATTTCAAGTTCTTCTGGTCTACCACTTAAATCAATATATTGAAACCAAGATTTATTTCCTGCAAAATTATGATGAGAATTAGATATGAGAAAAAATATAGGATAGACAGTTCCAACTGCTAGTAGAGGTGTATTTTCTGTAATATATTTCAGGTGGTTTTTTATTTCTATTTCATTCAGTAATTTAAGAACTGAGATAAAAATCTCATTAAAGTTAGGCATGCATTAGGTGGTCAGGGAAAAACTAAAACATGCAGTGTAACCAGTAGACAAGAGGGAAATTAAGAGCATCAAAAATGTTCCTGGGCTCAGACTTGTGCCTAAAACTATGCATTTCATAATGTTTGCAGATTTTGTTTTTTCTATTATGCACTGTCTATATGGCACAGTTCACACAAGTCATTACAACACACATAAATTTCATAAGTACATAAGGTACATACAGTAAAATATTTCAGGGTTATTCAACTATCTTTAGCTAAACTAAATCTATTCCAGCCCAGCAAAGCAGTTCAACTGTCAAGTACAAATTAATTTATTTGTATCATGTTTCTTGGGACAACAGAGAAATTGACACTAATCACCAACTTGCTGCTCCAGCTATTTCACTAACAATGGTCATAAGCTGGCATTACTTTTAGCAGAATAAAATCCTGATGTAAACAAACTGTCCATCAATATTTAATTAAAATATAATGAGGAACAGGAAATGCAGTTCTGGTGCTGTTGGAAGTTGCATAGCACCATTTAAATGTTGTGTTGTGTGTCACATCTCCTTATTGACAAGGAAGTGTACGTGACACCTGAGAACAGAGTTACAGAGGTGACACCATGCATCTTAATAGTCATTCCTCATTTTGTGCATGTTGAGGAATGAATCATTTTACTCTTTGCTTTTCTGAAGATTAACTATGAGCACAAGGGTCTCACAAAAAACCTGAAAAATCTGTGAAAATCTTTCCTTTAATGTCCATGGCTTTTAATCATGTCATGTCTTATTGCTCCAAAACAGAGATATTTTTTTACATTTCTTCTCAAAACACATGTACTTTTTGTATATTTTGCAATCAAATTACAAGTTTATTTGTTTTGCTTAAAAACAACACAAGAATTTGGCAAGAAAGTGGATAAAATTGAGTACAAGGCCCTTTGGTTTTAATTTGTATAGCTTCTTAAAGTCAAAAAGCTGCTAAAATCAATGTCATCATGGAGAAATGAACTTACTCCATTTTCTATATTACCTGAGTCACTTATTTATAGAGTTTTAATGGGAAAATTCACAGGTTTGTGACCAAAATTAATCACAGAGAAAAAATGCATCTGTTTTCATACCTTGCAGGCTTTATATCTCTAAATTAAGGTATCTGTGCCAATACAAATTTTCCAAAGGTTCCTCTCACTCACATCCAAACAGAAGAGTTACAAGTGTAAGGTAGGGCTTTGTTTGCATTCTTTTTATAATACCATAAAGCCTGAACCTCATTACAAAAACATGAAGCAATGCTAATATTATTTTGTAATTCTAAACAGTCATCAGGAATAGGTGTACTGATAAAATATATTGCAAATCAATTACCAAAAGAGTGACAAAGACTAAGTTCTTTGTTTATAAATTGTTTCAAACAGTACCTAGCTTAGAACCTAAACCTATATAACAATGCAACCCCCCCCCCCTTTTTTTTTTTCCACCGAAAAGCAAAAACTTCAAGTCATTCCTGCATTACAAAAATTCACCTCAGAAGTGAGTATGGTCACATTCAAGTTAACCCTGCATAAGCCAGCTTGGTTCCAGAAGGTGTGGGAAAATGGATGATAAAGTCAAGAATGGAGAGCTGGATGTTGATCCTGGCAGTGAGGGCTGCAAGGGGTGACTCACCAGCAAGCACCAAAAACCAGCTCGGAGCCAGAGACTCAACACCCACCTGTGGCATCTTGTGGTTGAACCAATGCAATGAGTGCATCAACAAGCACTGGCCTGCACAAAAGTTATACACACCTCAGCTCACTTAGGTCCAAGCTGTAAATCTCAATTATTTCCTTGACAAACCTTGACAATAATAACAAGGAAATGTTTCATTTCACCCAGAGCAATCCATAAATGAAATCGGGCTCATCTCTAAGGTCACTGGAATCCACCAGGTTGGTGCCACCGCCTCTGACCGGAAGATTCCAAATGAGGAATGGGACTGCTGTTTCCTAGTCTACACTAAACACAGATTTCAGAGTGCCTTCATGTACCTTATAACATGTACCTTGAGCTCCTTACTTCTGCTGAGCTCCAAAATATAGTCCTGGCTCTTCAACAGATGCACTTAAAGCACCCATTTTAGCTTATTTAACCAAGGGAAATTGCTGAAACCACCAAGTGCTGCACTCTAACATAACTGCAGATCACCTCAGGCACTTCTTCCATACCACAGGTAATTAAGCTAATCACTGAGTAAAAGAAGGATAAAGGAATACAATCTTTCAGGTTTTGCTATCTAGAAGACTCCCAGGCTTTTTTTTTTTTTTTTTCAGATAGAATTTGAAGTAGTTCTGGTTGAATTAAATTATATTTCTAGAAAATACTTATTAATATAAATAAATTACTGTTCCAGAGACACATAAAATACCCTGCTTCTGGTCTAGAGAATTCAGACAGTAAGAATTTAAAAGCAGTAATTTCATTACATCATAGTATGTTTTCTTCTTGTTAGGGTCAGTTGAGCCCAGACATGTTAACAAAAGCATTTCCTCTTAAGCTTAAACCACAACAGGTTGTTTCTCAACCAAAGAAGTGCTGAAAATCTACCAGTAAAGTAACCTTAAGAAATATAAGTTATGAACTCCTATATAACTTATGGAGACTCTCAAGAAATTTTATCCAAGCTTGTTTCTTCTGAGAGACTATTTAGGTATGCTTCTGACTTCCTAGGCTTACCAAATACCATTTCAAAAGCAGTGAGGATTAGTGCAAAACATCCCCTTCCTTTATTTTTTCCCTATTTTTATTGCCACTTACAGAAAGCCAATACAACATGTCACAGCACTACAGTGACAAGAGATCCATAATACTTCTTCCAACGTTATGTGCTTCATTAATCAGCCCCTAAAACAGGATCCATTGAATGCATCTCATAGTTAGATAAATGTACTACCTGTTTTATATGCAACTCTAGAAATACATGATCATCTTTCCTGGATTTTATCTCTCAGCTTTCATTTTGGTCATGTCTACTGCCAGACAGTACCCTTCCCTTCCTGAAGCCCCATTTTGCAGCACAGTAAGTGGCTTGCTTGATGCTGGGCACTCAATTCACAGCATCTTAAAAATTGTCCTGTTGGGTGAGCAAAGACTGGAGAAAGAGGAGGTGAAGTAACACATACAGTAGTCCCCAGTGTGGATACGCAGACCAGAGTCCTGTTCCTAACACTTTCCCTGATGGCTACAGCTGAACAGTGACAGCAGAATTCATGTAAGTTTTTCTTTCCCCTATTGCTTGAGAGGGAAGTGAATGGGGAAGATACTTGCAACACACTGGATCAGGGTTATTGCTTATCCATTCTGTGCATTCTCTGTTTGGTTTTTCTCCTTAGTGGTTTCTTCCACAGAAAAGTACATACAGCTCATGGCTGCCTTTCTGTGTTTTCCATTCCATGTTCTCAGCAATTTTAAGACTGAAATCCATGCTGATTATACTTTGAAACTTAAAGTTCAAGCCCCAAAAGATTAACGTGGGTAAAGAGCATTTCAACAGTCAGTATTAACTTGGACATATACATCATGTTTCACTTTCCCATCCTTTCCTATTTCTCCTTCTCTCCTCCAGTCATGAATTGCTTACGTGAACAAAGAGAGCTAAGACTTAATTTCTCTCAAAGCAGTAGAGATTCTTTAAGCTTTTGGAGTCTGAATAGCATCTATGATTTCAACATTTTTAGTGTTCTAAGTTTGAATTTCACCCAAAAGTGGAAGCAAAAATTATGATTTTTTTTCCCCAGATACATCTTTTATAAATATCAGCAATATATTCATGCTGCATGGGACGCAATGATAGATATTGTCCACATCAGTTGCTTAAAGACTCACATGAGAGTATGTTCTGGCAACAGTTCTGTTTCACTAGCCTGCCTAACACCCATCACTGCTCTTTGGAACAAATAATTCATCTGTATGCATTTTCATGTACATGAAACCTTCATCTCATTACAACGCTGAGATAACACATGTCCGTGACACATCACATCAGACACATCAGACACATAAGATGTGCCAGAGTTCTGCAAAATGCAGATTCATACTACACAAAGCATCAGGATTCAGGTTGGCTTCACTGCCTTTAAAATTGATGACAGAAAAATGAATAATTTGGAGAACTTTGGTGGTAGCCATGAAACCAATCCAAACAAAAAAATGATAATTTCTTTCACGTCTGCCCCACAACATGCATACAGCCTATGCAATGTCTGAGCAAAGCAACAGTATGATTGACATTCAGTAGCAAATGTATCATGAAGAGGAATGATTTTAAAACTTTATCTTTCCAGTTTATGCTTTATATAAAACCAACTGAATTCAATAGAATTCAGGAACCTGTAGATTATATGGGGTTTGGATTATAAATTTAGTTCTTCTGGATACCTGGATGAGCTGATTCACAGAGAAATTTATTCTTTCTGTGAAATGAGTAGAGAAGGAAATAGTTTTGCCTTTTAACTTGATCTGTACAAGTAAATGAATAAATAATTCAACTGGTTTACATTACACATAAAACCGTCCCATGTCATAGTTTCTATTGCTTCTGTGATTAAATTCTTTCTTTCCTAGAGATACTATGCCCCCATGGGAAACTATAAAGTCATACTTAGCATGCCTAAAATTTCCCTTTTGACGGGAACATAGAGAGACAGAGGACTATTCCTTGTAACAAATACATATGGCAGCTTGCAGACCTTCAGGTCATGAGGGATACATCTAATCAGATGTTTTAAGGCTTTTAAGACTGAAGAGAGAAGGCAAACAGGATTCCAAGGAGAAACACAAAAATCTCTTTAACTTCCAGACAGATAGTGTCTTGCTTTTTCTGACACTTGCCCTACATTAATGGTGCAGTAAATACAAACTACATACTTACTAAAAATACCATGATAGGAATATAAATTGTTAATGCTATTGGAAGTCTGAATTAGAAGCTTTACTTACTGAACAAGGCTTCATAAATTATAACACTGCTAATTCTAATCCAGTTCATATCTTCAATCTGCTTTTTAGCATCAAGCTACTAAGTTATTGTTTTTGTCTTCTCACTTTCACTGTTACTGTCTCATCCTCTACCAATTCTTTTTTCTTACTCATTTTGGGAGCATGTTCTACTCTTCCTAATTTAGCCCTGATTAACCCCACTTTAATCCATGTGTCTGCGCCTCTGTTTCCTTTCACCATTAGGCAGAGCTTTGTATACTTTCAAAATCTGTTTCTCTGCTTCTTATTAGTTACCAGCTGAGTTATCTAAAATGTAGTACAGTCAAGTGACTCAACCAAAATTGTTTTTAATGTTTTTAAGCCTCCTTATCTGTGTTCAGTCCTCATCTATTTCACATCTTTTTGTGCTTACTGACTGTGTGTATTTTCCTGCTATTTTCCATAAACTGTGAGAGCAATGTCCCAGCATGGCTCTTCATTTACTTTGCTGCCTGCCATTTCTGTGGTTGCTTTCCCTACTCCCCACTCATCACATCCTAAGGGACTCAAAGTTCTTGCTTTCTGCCTGCCAGCAGTAGTTTCTGTGAAATCATTAACTCTACAAAAGGTCATCCACAGGCAAAGAACATGATTTTCTTTCCCTGCTGCAATCCTTCTACATCAAGACCTGTGTAGCAGAGCTTGCCAGCCTGGCAAAAGCAGAGAACATTTGTGAATAACTCACCAAGAGGAGGAAACCCTTGGGATTTGGTGTCTTATAAAGGATCCCTCCCAGGCCCTCACAAGACAGCACAACAGCCCCAGAGAACCAGCCTGGAGCACAGACACTTCTCTTTGAAATCACCACCATCAATATCCCTGGGCCAGGCCACAGCTCCCCACTCCCATCAGCACAAGGGCAGCCTTCTGAAAACCTTAGGTCACATTCAGGATGGGCCATTCGTGTCCCCTGCCCACCCACACTGCTATACCCACAAGGGGAGAAGGACAGAGGGACAGCCCTGCACTAGTCACACACGGACTCAGCAGAGAAGATTGATTCTCAGTGCTGATGTAAATATTGGGAGCAAAAGAAGTTTGGCCTTGATAGTAAACATGTCTCTTTTGGTGGAAAGAAAATGGTATTTAACTAATCCTTTTTTTCCTGACTTGCTGCCTGGTGGGGCAGCTCAGCTTCCACCTATCAACCTACTGCCAAATCAGGGGCAGACTGTCCAGCCTCTGCCACTGCACTGATCATCTCTGCACATGTTGGACCAGACCTACAGGCTATATTGCATGGAAAACACTTAGATTTAAGGAAAATCATGATGGCAACAGGCATGCCAGGATCCAGTATAACATTGGTATCTCAAGCAAAAAGCTTGTTGTTCTTTACAGACTTTTGGACTGGTCTAGCAGTAAGAACTAGTGCTTGGCACTGTCCCCTCCATAGCTGAAGTCCTCTCAGATCCCAGTCCTCAGTCTTCTTTGCCCTCCGCCTGTTAGTGCTCTCTTTTTGTCCTATTTTGTTGTATGTCATCTCAAAGACAAGGGTAACCACTTACTCTTCATGATACCACTAGATTTGCTGGTTATTTCACCAGAAATATTTTAAAATCTCTTGTTATAATTAAATTATTTCTCTCCCCTTGCCCCCTCCAATTATTTTCTGACACATCCTTTTTACAGATTTTTCTCGTATTTCCATATCTCAGTCTCTCTTTCTTTGTTCATGTTCTTTACTTCTTCCAGAAGACACATACATTAAAAAAATAAAAACAGAGCAATAACCATATGCTTCCTTTCTGATCGGCGTCCTTATTTACCTTAGCAACATCCCATTATAATGAATGACTCAGCATTAAGAACCAGTCAGTGCAAAGCCAGCCTAGTTTGGCCCTAAAATGGACTGATGGATAGGAAAGAACAGTTGGAGGATTAACATTTGCAGAGAGAACAGCTGTTTGTAAAAGAGCATGTTTCTCCAAGATTTAATTTATTCCATGTAAAGTTTCAGTGAGTAGGACAAAAAATGCTCAATGTGTGTAAAGTACCTGGTTATGTAAGAAGGTGAAAGACTTTCCTGAGCACAAAGAATGTTCAAAGTATCAGCAAACAAACGCTTACACACTTGTACCCACTGACATTTCTGAAGTATTTTAGTCTTTTTTGTTATTTTAAATGCACTTTACTGTGGCCATTGAAGATGATGAAAAATTCATTTTGATAAAAAACCATGAAATAATTAGCATGATGTAAGACCTTGTAACAGCTTGCAATGTACAACATACATAAACAAGGGTTTTTTCTGTTGTTATTCTTGCTGTCTTTGAGAAAATAAAACCACCTTGAGAGCCATAATGTAAGAAAACAGATTTTTGTTTAATTTATTTTATTTTTTTTTCACCACTCAGATTAGAAACGAATTCTTATTTTATTGCTACTTCTTGTAATACCACTTAGGAAATCCTTCAAGGGTTGCTTCAGAAATAGTTGCCACCCACAAACTATCAGGCATTTTTACTTGGACATAAAAGTCTTATGATTACCCACACAAAATGCATTGTGCTGATTTTGCTTACCAGCGTACGAATAAAATGATTTCGTCTCTCTCAAATTAGTCACTTTATATATTCATCATTTAACTAAACAATCCTATATCACAGTTATGAAACAGGGAGTGATTCATTATCAAAGAAGAAAATCCAGATAACAGTGTATGTTTTAGCAAATTCACGGGTTTCACTGTAAAAGAAAATTGTCATCAACATTTGTCTTCTGCACTTAATTCCATCATCAACCACAGTTCAACAAGTAGCTCTGAAAAATATGCAAAAGCAAACTGAGAAAAATCTTTAATCTATTCTTCAAGCAATAATCCTAACACAGTTTCACTCATTGCCTCTTGGCTTAATGATCATCCCAGACTGACATTTAGGGTCAACAGACACAGACCAGATAAAACTAGGGAATTTAATTGTTCTTTCACACACCATCACTTCAAATCTACAGTCTAGTTTTTGCCTACATGCGAGCTCAGGACATTACAAGAACTTAAGGAATGTCCCAACAGTTCAGAACAATGGTTCATCAAGCCCATTGTTGCCTCTGCAACAGAGCAGTAAGAGATGATTTTTCTACAATCTATTCCCTCCTCCAGCCTCCAAACTCCATGAATTAGAAATGGTGGACAGGACTAACATCATCTGTGCTACTATCCATCTATGGAGCTGCTGCTCATAAATTCAAGCAACTTTCTTGAACCTGCTGATACTATCCATCTCCAGTTTCTTCTACCAGTAAATGCCAAGAGTTTGCAACCTTCAGTGCAAAATACTTTCTTTTGAGTGCTTGAAATTTATCTACTGCTATTTTTGTCTAATGTCCTTCAGTTCTTGTAATTTGAAGTTGATGAACGATGCTTCAAATAACTTGCATGTGTTGCCTTTGTGACAGTGTTTTGTTTGGTGACCTCACACCTCAACCCTTGTTCCAAACTGAAGAAACCTGAATCTTTGTAAGTCCCTCCTCAGTCTGTTTCATTCTCTTTATCATTTTAGCTGCCCTTCCTTTGTTCCTTCTGAAGTGGTACTTTATCTTCCTTTGTGTCAGGAGGCCAAAACTGCACAGAGTACTCAAGATGCAAGTGCATGAAGATCTTAGACAACAGCGAAATAATGCTGCCCATTCTATCTTTAAAATCCCTCTTGATGATGGCCAAGTTTTTATATTTTTAAAAACCTGGGTTTGGCCTCTTCTTCAAAATGAGCTAGCGGATTTCAGAGAACTGTGAAAGCAGTCATGACAACTCCTAATGCTTCTTCCTGAGCTACAACTGCCAGTTATGAATACATTAAATATTATGTTCAGATTGTCGCAACCTCATCAGTAAAGCTTTAGTAATAAGCCCCTGCCTTTCCAAATCTGCTCTGTCAGTGAAATCTTGGGCTGTGCAGAGTTAAAGCATACTTGTTTATTTGAGAGTAGCTTCCACCTACAAACAGCCTTGTTCCCCAGCGATCTGGTCCTCACAGTCTAGGCAATCTTTCTGCAGGAAATCTGTCTCGCCTCTTTCTATCCTGGCTTCTTGAAGAAGAAAATCTCATTTCACTCACACTATGTTTCAATTACACTATGTCTGCATGTGAGAATTTGCCATTCCATTACCCAGTTATCTTTCAACATACTAGCCAATTTCAAACACATTAAACAGGAGGATAAAAATCTCCAATGCCATGTTTCATGGAATTAGAAAACTGGAAAGAAAAAGAGGCTTCCACTAAAAGACAAGCTAAAACGTGCAGTGATCCTTAGAAAAAAAATCTGCACAGAAAGAGATTTTCAGGACCTCAATTGCACAAGAAGTTTCATTTGGTGTTTGTGCTCCAGTAGACCTCAGAGGATGTAGTCATAAGACACAAATCCTTCAGAGACCGATCTTCATTAATTCTAACACTCACAGAAGTACATATCGATTCACCTTGGGTAATGACTCACAGGAAGCCACTTAAATTGCTTCATGGCAGGAGAGAAGCCTGGACCAGATGCAGCCTCAGCTGGAGTTGCCAACAGCCCCTCTGCTCTAGTTTGAAGACGCTTTAGGATAAAATTTTCTAGTAATAGTAAGACTAGTGTCTCACAGACCAGTACAGCAGAAGAAAACAAAGAAAAGCATAAGATAACAACTATTTACTTCACCAAAATCCATCCTTGTCAAACACAATTGCATCAATTTGCTGAACAGTCATGGGCAGTCACCTTTGGAAGGCAGGATTAAGAGTAGGAAGAAAGAGGGGCATTGTCCCATGTTTCCCACTGAGCAGCCTTGCATTGAGAACATGGTCAGCAAACTGGTCAGAGCTCACCTCCGGTAACAGCAAAACCCTGCCAATGGCTGAGGCAGCAGCCTTCAGCCCATGGTGAATGATGTGGCTGTGCTGGAAGGCCTTTGGGACAGGCAGCATCCTCCCCTTCCCACTCTGTCCCAGTCCCAGTAGGGATTGAATGCCCAGGTTTTGGAAAGATAAACAACATGTCAGTAGAATTCCCTTTTTAAGGTTTAGGTCTGGACACACTTCAGTGATCTCAGACCTAGGGGGAGGTTAACAAAGCTTGGGAAGAAGGATGTACCACTGATAGCGGACACACAGAATGCAGAATTTGCAGGCCACTAGGTCATTTGGCAGAACTCCTGAGACAATGAAGAAACTAACAAAGGGAACTCAGCAGCTGCGCTGAAATCAGCTCTGTCTGGGTAAAAGGTAATTCTGGCAGGGGCAAATTGCAGCCACCAACTCATGGACCACTGACCCAAGAACCCAGTGACTTAGAAGAAGAAGAACACTGAGCATACAGATTAACTAGCATAAGAAGCAAGGTAATCATTTAACCAACAGAAGATAGACTACTAATTAATAAGAGAATTATCTTCAGTGTTAAAGTCAAATACAGCTCTAAAAAGAAGCCTGCTCATACAGACATTTTGATGAGCTGAGACAACATGAACAACAAGTGTCATAACTTTTCCTTGAGAAGAGCAATTCTTAGCTATTGGTTGTAAGTATAAAAGGTTTTTTGTAAGGATAATGTACTTTCTGATTTGGGTTTTTTGGATTTTTTTTTACTTTGTTTTTTTTTTTTTTTTTGTTGCTGCTGTTGATGTCTTTGTTTTCTTTTTGCTGATATCTTTGTTTTCCTCTGTCTGATCGAAACACATTGCTTCTAAACACCTTATACACCATAAAGTACAGTAATCTTCTACAATCTCAACCAAAATCAGGTATTTTTGTCAGTGAAGGAACCCATTTTCCTGTACAGTTGCTATCAAAACATTTAGTTTACTTTGACTCATATTTTCAAATTCTTATTATGCCCTTGATAATTTCAATAAGACTATTAAAATAGATCTTTATGTATGTAGGCAGCAGCCCTATGTGAGGAGAGGTGACTGGCACCATATGATGCAATCCAAGTGGGAAATGAGAGAAGCTGTCAAACTGTTACAACTTCCCTCTTCTTTTTGGCAAACCAATAACTGGGATGACCTGTGTTAATGATACTGTACTAATGCTGCATCAACATGATCTGATATTTCAAGCTAAATGATTAATAGGCATTTAGCTTCTGCCTTTAGAAAAATTAACTAGAATACCATAGAATACATAATTATAATTTTCAGTACTACATAAATCCCTGATGGAGAACAGCATGAACCTTGAGTGCCTGTGTGCCCCATGACGAGAGAGCTGTTGCACATCACAGAAAAAGTTCCATTTTGTTATCCAGATCTGCATCATGCCTTAGTAAGAATCTTTTACATTCAAAAACACAGAAAAGGAAGGAACTGCTATTATGGCTTCAGAAAAAAAGCAGTGCAGAATGCATAGTCTGTCCCAAAGAAGGGAGAGTGATTTATTGGTTATTTTTGAAACAGACGCTTTTTGTGAAACAGTTCAGAAAGGTGTCACCAAAAGAAACAACAAAAACCAAAAACCCCAAACCACTAGATAATTAAAAGAGGAACAGTATTCCATCGTGGTGGCAACAGTCTAGGTAGCAGCAGGAACAGGAAGAGAAAGGCTAAGATTAAATTAGATTTGTACAACAGCAGCCTAAATCAACTCAGGGTGTCATTCTCTTGCAGAGAGTCTGAAACAGCAGAGGCAAGAAAGATAAATATGGCTCTTGTCAGCTTTAATGGCCTGTTAACAATATGGGGTTTGTGAATTTGGCCTCTTTATTGCTGATGATTTTAGCAGTAACATTCTACCAGTGAGCTCACTGCACAGTCCAAAGTTAACTCCCTCTAACACTTCTCTGAGAGGAAAGATCCAACAGAAACACAAACACCTGCCAATGTCTTCACCTACCCTTCTCCTAATATTTTTTTATGGTGCACTCAAAAGTTTCAAAACATAGTGAAATCATGCAAAAAAGTAAAACTGAATTCCACAGCAGATATGCTGATGATGTTTTGCTAAAAACTGTAATGCAAACATACAAAGCTGTTGTAGAAATCTCTCAGAGTTGAAGAGCCCAAGGATATTTGCTGTACAACACACCCGACACCCTCAGCTGAGAGCAATTAACTAAAGCTGAGAATAATGCTGTGACCCACACAGTTGGTAAATCCCTAATCATAAAGGATGCACAGCAAGACATTGTGAATCAATGAGGCAGCACAGGAAAACATTTGCAGTTGGATTTTATAGATGTACTTTGTCTCTTTTTCCCTAAAACAACAAGACAATTATTCTGTACACAGAATTTAAAATTAGACTTTATCTCTAACAATATTTTACTAGTAATTAATGCTAGTGGAGATGTGTGACATTTTTAACTTATGTTCAAAACATCTTTCCTGTTAATAATCTCTTTTACATTCTTCACTTTTTCAAATTGCTAATATTGTGTTAGGAGCAACCAGGCTAAAGTGGACCTTTACTGACAGAAATTGCACAAAGCTGAAGTCCTGAAAATGCAATCCTTACTCGTGCATTTGGACGTTCCTTAAAAGCAACAACTCTATTAAAATTTATCATGATCCTCGGGTGAATTCACCAAACACAGAAGAGCAACTCAGGGAGACAGCGGATATGTTCCACAGTAAAGAGATTACAGAAAGTTATCAGTATACGTAGGAATAACCCTGGTACTGAAAAAAACTTTTCCTGCAGTCATGTCCACTTAATTCTCCCTCAGAAACACCTGAGGATAAGAAACACGCAAGGAATAACATAGGCAGGGTACAGCAAGCTCCCGACCCCACATTACACTTGCTACAGCCTTACACAGGATATAATAATGGAATGGAAGTTATTTTAAAGTAAAAACCATGAGAACTGGAGGAAGCCAGAAAATCTGGTCTTCTTGTCCTGATACCTGCCAAGTTCCCACATTTGGATGTCAGCTCAAAAGGTTGTTAGCCTGTGAGCTTATTCCAGAATTGTAAATGAACATGAATTCAAACCATGAATCTAAACATAGATTATTATCTTTGCTTTCTAATGGTAAACTGAAAATAGAATAGTTCTTCTCAGCTTAGACCAAGTTAAAAAGCAATATAAATGTAAGATTTTTCTGACTTTGTTTTAGGCAAGATTCTCATGGGGAAGAGAAGGAAATAGCATTTCTGATGCTTGAGACTTTTGTGTGTGTTTTCATATCATTTCGCAAAGCTCTCTGCATTTTAGCCCGATCTACCTCTATTTTTCCATTTCCTAGAAGATCATCAGAAATTGGCTTTATTCTGTTACAGAACATGTCTTTGAAAAGAGATGATCTGCAAGTGACAAATCAGGGAAGAAAAAAAAGCAGAAAGTTTATGCAGAAAGAAAATATATCTTAGACATATTTTCCTAAGATAAAGGGGGGCAACTTGATGAGCACACATCTGGGAGATCATGCAGAGATACTTTTTTGTCTAGTTATGTAAAATAGCATTACAGTAAGTTACAACAATTGTAAGAACAGCAACTGTATCAGAGGTAAAAATAAGAGCATGATTGATTGTGATTCCCCAGCCACAGCAGACAGAAAAGGACAAAAGAATTTAAACTTTTAAGTTTATTACATGTTCTTACTGTTTTTGTGAAATTCTAGGAAATTTTTTTTTTTTAAAAAGTAGGCTTTTGGCAAGTATGCCTCAAGCAGTATCTTCCCCCAGTGGCCTCTGTGGCAGTAATTCTTAGGCTTGAGGCTCGATTTTAAGTTTTAATAAGAACAGCCAAGGGGACCTTTATCAATTTCTAGTTTAAATGGAGGTCTTTAAAAAAAAATCTTGTATTATAAGAAAAGCTGATCAATAATGACCCTTAATATTCCCACACACTGCAGTACTAGTTGAATTTACTATTCTGCCTTAGTTGATGAAGTCAGAAGCACTATTTTCTTTGTCTTCCCTTGTTATATGGATTGCTATGAATACACTCAGCTCATAACTGTTTAAAATGCTCACTGCACACCTATTTATCTATGGTTGTGCATTGGTTACACACACGGCAACACATCTTGCAAAATCTTCATGTTAGTAACATGGTCAAGAGGTATAATTTGTACATGCACTTTCCTGCCTTGAGAAACAAATAACCTTCACCCAACTACCTTCTTTTACACAAGAATGTTTTGCTTCAGCTCCTGAAGTTTATCATTTTGTTTGCCACCCTGACATCCAAGCTGCCTAGAGAATGCCTTCATGCCAGTAACAAACAAAAACACAGCAAGCTCTCCTTAATCTCCAAGGCTGCCTCAAACATATGTAAGTCTTTCCTTAATGAATGCTAAATTGTACTTTTTAATTTCTTTAGACCTAGCATGCCATGACATAAAAACTGCCCTTCCCCAAAATACAACTAGCTTTATAATTCTGCAGATAAATTAACTAACCACAAGACCAAACTGATGGAGTCAAATGGAAAAAACAAACAAACCAAACCAACAATAAAATGTCCCAACAGAAAACCATCACACATAAACAGTGCATGCATATGTACACACTTATTTTCCACGCATTTTCAGACTTTTCTTTCATAAGTCTCAACTAGTGATTCAACCATTTCCTCAAAGTCTAACAAGAGCACAGTAGCTTTACTCTCTCAGAACAGAGCAGCTGTGAAGGAAAGAGTGTCTTTCAAAGCCTGCTTGATTTTGATGCACACCTTACAGAGCCACAACAGGACCATAAAAGAAAGGTTGTCTGTAAGGAACTTGTTTAAAATAATTCTGCATTTTTCAATATGAGGTAGGAGAGGAAGTTATTGAGGGGAAGACTAAATATTTTCATGCTTATCCACCAAGTTTACCAGCAAGTAAAAGGAAAACAAAATGGGGAAAAAAATAAATAAAAAACTAATTTAAAAAGAGGAAATAGGTATCTACATCTAACTAAAAGTTACAGACCTATCTTATTCTATGAGAGAATGAGGGGATTGTTTTTTTAGTTTTATGAAGAAAAGTTAATGCAATATCTTATCAGCATAAACAGTACTGGGTATTTCTGCAAAAGCTGTACAGTAGAAGTGATATGTTTCTAATAATGTAGTTCAGTTTTACTAACTAGTCAAATTACATTGAAGTACAACACAGATGGCAGTATTATTTTAACTCTATCTAAACACAGCTGTAAAGACTTTTTTCCAGCCAAGGTATTTTGTTATCTACAATAAATTTATTCATGCAGACCTTTTTGGAGTATCATGCAATAAAGAATGGTTTCCAGCCTTTTTTAACCCATGACACCTCTGCTTCAAATCATACACTACATCTTATGAATTAATCTATTCATACAAGGTTCCTGTTACAGTTCTCAACTTTAAGAAATGGGAAAGTCAATATAGACATTTTGTGTTTAGCTGTTGTTGGCAGAAGTTTCTGAAGAAAAATAGAACTACTTTGCAAGATTATGAGGTTTAGTCATTTTTATCCATTTCCTGGAACCTATTTGTCTCACTGTGAGGAGAATTAGACCATTTTAAATATTAGATTTACAGGCACAAGTGAGAAAGAAAATAATGGTGTTTGATTTATGAAACAGGAGGAACAGACATCTTTGTCATTACAAGGGAGTATTGTGGAAAATAAGTCAATGTAAAATCTTTCTACAGAGAGAATACAAAAGTGATCTCTGGAAAATAGCAGTTAGATGTGGTGGTTAAAGTGAGTCCCCATGAACAGGCTGGTCATTTAGTTGAGTTCATATCTTGAAGTAAACTGCATAGCACTTTGCTGCTCTAAATGCTTTCAGAAACTACTAAAATCACCAGCTTCCCAAAAGAACTGTTTGAAATATGACTTACATTTTGTTCCTCCTGCCTTCCTCCTACCTTTTTTTTACACCCTCTTTCCCTGCCTGTTGCACAGGGATTTGTGCTACAGACAGGGAAAGAATTCAGCTTTCCCATTCAGCTGAGCATCCATTTTCCCGAGGATTTTCTCCTGGCAGCATTTGGCAGCTTCAGTTTGACTGTTTCAGTAGAACATGGAAGCAAATGGATGCTCAGGCTCCACTGGAGCCAGAGGGAGAGACTCATGGATGCTTTTTTAGTTCAACCTAGGATTTGGCTTAGATTTCTCATGAAAGGTCCACGATGCTGCTTTGTGCTAAATAGGGCAGGGAAGGGCTACTCTTGGGGAAATAATATGAGTAGCTGGTTCAGCTGAACCCAGGCTGAGGGTGATAGGAAGTCCTGGCCACCAGCACAGTACACTTCAAATATCTCTCTCTCTCCCTCTCTGGTGCAGGGCTGCAAATGTAAGTTTCTTCATGCACTCTTTCTAGAGCTACTGTAATTAAGTTTATGTTTTTGCTGCACTATTAAAAAAGCCACCTGGGAGCCACCCAATTTTTCTGACTATACTTGTCAGTAGAAGGGAAAAAGGACCTGCTGAAGAAAGTTTTGCAACCCGTGAAAGTAAATATGGGGTAGACCTGTGTAAGTGGTAAAGTTTGGGGTAGCTCAGGAACCTTAAAAAGCATCTGGAAAACAATTCTTATAAACTGCATGTGGTGTTAATTCTAACAATCTGACATTTGAAGTGCAAAAGCCACTCATAAGGCCCAAAGATAAACATTCATGCAAGTAACCAGAATGTATAAATGAAACAGAAAAACTGATTACACAATTACATTGACTCTTCAAATCATCCTTAAGAGCATTTTCAGGTTGTCAGGTCTAATCATAAAATCGCAGAATCAAAAAATCACAAAATGACCTGGGTTGGAAGGGACCATAAAGATCATCCCGGTCCAAGCCCCTGCCATGAAGAGGGACACCCTCCACTACCAGACTGATCCAACCTGAGCCCCATCCAACCTGGCCTTGAACACTTTCAGAGACAGGGCAGCCACAGCTTCCTTGGGCAGTTTGTGCCAGTACTTCACCACCCTCACAGAAAAGAATCTCTTCCCAATATCTGATCTAACTCAGTTTCAAGCCATTCCCTCTTGTTCTATCACTACATACCCTTGCTAAAATGTCTCTCTCCAGCTTTCATGTAGGTCCTGTTTAGGTACTGGAAGTTTCATAATAATAATAAGGTGACCCTGGAACTTTCTCTTCTCCAGGCTGCACTCTGCTTTTTCATGATGCCATGTCATATAAATATGTAATATCAAGTTCCATTTAAAAATATATATATATTGAACAGACACGTGGAAGGGGTGGGTGATACTTTGTGGGTTTTTTGTTTGTTGGTGATTTTTTCATTGTTGGGGAGTGGGTTTAAGAGTAGAGTTATTTAGACTCATGAATTGGGGTTCTGACAGATAAACTTTAACAAACTAGCAGTTTTAATCTATCCCCATTCCTAACTCCCCATGTCATTCTCCTACATAGGTTAGCACACTGTAACAGACGGAAATGCATAACTCAATTATTCCAGTTCACAGTGCAGAATATTAGCTTAAAGCACTAATGAAGGTGTGGTTTGTGCTAAGACATCAGACCATGAACTGAACCTAAAAATGTTGTGCACACACATTTCACCAAGTCTGAAGAGGTAATGACAAGTTCTGGGATGGCAAACTAGATGCAACAGAGTCTTTATCCACTCAGCAAATGATAGCAGGATCCCTCAGCCAGATGGGAACGCTTCTGAGAGGAGCTGACAGCACTTGCATTGTCCAGTTTAGTAACTGACCATATCTTCTCTTTGTCCCTTTATTTCAGCTGGCTCACTGGGCTGGTTGTATCTTCTGCAAAAGGCTAAGCACAAGTCAGATCTCCCAAGGCTTTCAGTGATTGATATAAGACTATTAACTATATATATATATAAAAATTAGTAATTGTCAGTAGTTCAGAACTAGATTTTTCTGAGAAGGAAACCAGAAAATTACTTACAGCTTAAAATACTATATCCTGTTTCCTACTGTAACATTTAGAGTCCCTCAATTTTTCATAATTTCTAAGTGCATGTTATGGCTGATAGAAGAATAGTTCAATTCTAATCTAAAACTTTGGGATTAATTTCTCCCCAATTTCCTGTAAATGTCCCCAGAAAAACTGTAAAGAAAATCAGTAGTTAACAGGATTAATTTCTGCTTGCTTTCAAATTCAGACACTAAATAGGGAATTCTGTTTAAAGAATATCTGAGAGGAAATTTAGAAAATAAATTTGTTTGGTTTGTACTTGTCATATCTATACTTATGCATGGAATTATTCTTAAAAGTAGGGATACTGAAATGTGTTAACTTTGTTAGAAATCAAAACTTATTTTCACCTGAAAATATCCATTGAGCTAAAAAGAAATTAGTTGGGAAATTCAAATTAAAATGTAAAAGGTGTTAGCAAACTCCATGGCAGTTCATTCTCCCTCAATATAACTCGTAGGATGTAGATAAAAAGCGGTTTTAACCTATTTTCTGTAAGACGAAGAAAGTAAATTTAAAACCTCATATGACTAGAATTTGTTTAGTGTTCAAATTATGAATATCATTCTGCTGTCAGTCCTGCTCAGTCATAGCTAATGTCCTTAGTATTTATTAATTCTTCTATGATGCTGAATTGCCAAAATCTCTAAGTAGTATCCTAAATGGCTGCTACTAGTGCATTCAATAAAATAACTGTCACTTATAATGCACAAAATCTTATCGTTAATAATGTTAATAGCATGCAAAATCACTGATAAAATATACTATATAGGTTTATAGAAGCTATGTAGAATTCACTGAATTTACCAGGCAAAACCTAGGTAAATATTTTTCCCTATTGTCCCAAGAACAAGTAGATATGAAAACTACAGCTTTAAGAAGGTAAACTACCCTGCATTGATGCAGATATAAAGAAAAGGGGAAAAGGAGTGATGAGATGGGTAGACCATATATTTGAAGTAAAACACTTTGTGTTTGGAATCAAAGTAGAATTCAACATGTCTTGTAATTCCCTTCTTTCTCTGCATCTCTCATGGAATGAACACGCAGTTAGAAAAGGCAGTACTGGAAGGGGTGAAATCTTTAGAGTTGGTTTAGTTGTACTTTCAGTTCTCTCAGCTACAGAGTATCTTTCCAGTCCTACCCACTTTGTTTCCCTTTTTCCTTCTTCTCTTGCACACACAGTTTTGTGCCCAGTGCTACTGAAAGCTGAAAGGCCTGCATCTGTTTCCAGATCAAAACCTGTTTGTCATTAAATTACAGCTTTAAACAAAAAAGACAAAAAAGACGCTAAAAAGGAGGAGTGAGTGATAACCAGGAATATCCACATTTTCCTCTGCCGTCCTGTCCCTAACGTCACTAGAAAGTAATAGCTTTCCTGAAATGTATTTACAAGTCTGAAAAGGAAACGCAGTGAAATTCAAGAGACATCTGGAAAGAAGTCAAATAACAACCACTAAAACATGTTGTTCCAACCACTGAACAAAAGCACAACTAGTACTTAAGACAAAGTTTTTTTAATAAAACCTCATCTTGGGTGCTCATGATGGGAGGAAGCTGGTTTTGCATCAAGTTTACTCACTTGGATCGAAGAATCCTCCTGTTTCCAGCTCAGACCTTTCCTCAGCCCTTCCTTGGAAGCCTGCTAGAACAGACCAATAGATACCTTCACATTTCCCAAGAGGATGGGTTCCAGATCTAGCTCAGTTTGTGATGTCCTTGTGTACCCCGTTCCCTTCCTTCTCAGTCTTCCTCAATTAAGATTAAGAATTTTAGATAAAAACACTGGAGCAGGTGATGGACTGTTTCCTGCAGCTCCCAATCCTATCCATTCAGTCATTTTTCATCTGTAAATCTGATCAGAAGTGTACTTCTCCTACAAGATCACAGCCAGAGGAAAGGGAATGCACACGGACTGCACAGAGGAGCACCTAGCAGGAATGATCTGTCATCAGGTGAGGTGTGTTTTGCTTTTGCCACCCTAAACTTGCAGATATTTGTCCCCTTTTCACAGCTGTCCACTACTCATAGGTTAAACGTTTAGCACCTCATTTTCACTGATCCCCTCATTATGTACTGTTCATAGTAATTTTAATCTGTGGGTATTGTTCAGACTAGGTTTATTTTTCTCTTCCAGTATTTCACTATTTGTGTATGTGTCATCTAATGTAAGGGTTGCGGTGGTAATTGCTACCCTTCTGTGGAAATGCTCAGTAATCACTCCGTAAACCTTGCATAGCATCCAGAAAGCAGCTTAGACTTGGCTCCAAGCAGCCTGGATTTACATATCCAAGTGTATTTTTGTAAAGCTAAACTAAATGTGTGTTTATCAGAGGAGTCATACACTCAAAACTACCATGGCCTCTTTTCCACATAAAGGTTGCCTGCAGAAGGGAGCTGGAATTTACTACCAGGATGTCAGCTATTGTCAAACAGAGGCCCTTCTGCCCAGAGAACACACAGTAATCCCATTCCCAAACCAAATCTAAATCAGCCTTGGGCAAGATACTGTCCACATTGCATAACTAGTTATATTCACCAGGACAAAAAGAAAACAAAATGCACAAACAAAACCCAAACCCAACACAAAAAGAAATCCAGAAGAAAAAAATATCCAACAATTATTTCCCCTAGAGTGACTCGGGTCTTGTGCCCATCTATCATCTCAGTAGGTGTTTTGGTGATTACAGCTGTAATACACAGCAAAAAAAGAGGCCAAACAGCAAGGCAGAAAAAAATTGCTGATGGCATACAATTGTAAATTATTTAATTCAATTAATCAGTTAAAAAATTATGATGATCTAAGTCATCTGAACAGAGCAAGCAGTACTGAGGATCAAAATCTGCATCACAATTAGACTGTACCTCATCATGCCAAATATATCCAGAACTATTTACAAAGAAGATTTAATCAATAGTTGACAATGCTAATGCCCATCAGATTGAATAATATGAATAGAAATATATAGAAACACATGTCTTTAGTTTTTTTGAGAAATAACCTTCTGAAAAAAAAAAAAAAGGAAGAAAATGACAATAAATGAGCTGTATCTCCCTCTAGGGGAAAAAAAAAAAAAAAGGGTTGTAAGACCAGCACAGAAGTGGAACCTTAATTAAAAGCTTCAAAGGCAAATATTAGCCAAATAAAAAATAAATATAAATAAATAAGAGTAGAGAATGTGACGTGTGACAGCATCACAGGGAAGGAAGAAGCCTATGAAAGGCAGCAGTGAGAACAGTAGAATGGAAAGAAAAAGTGCATTATGCTCTATAAAATTGAGATGAAAAAAGAAAATTTAAAGATCCCTTGTTTTTCACTAGTGTCTTAACACAGGCTCAAGAAATACTTTCTGAAGTAACTGTGTAACATAACTTCAAAAAAGTTATAAAGCTATTCACAGTGGAAAAAATTTGAAGAGCACATTTCAGAAAAATGCTGGTATTGAAATGCTTAATAACAAATCTACTTACTGCAGATTCATATTTCTGGATGTAAATTAAAAAAAAAAATGTAGGTACTTAAAATGGGACTAAAGCAAAACTGAAAGCATCTAGACTCCAGAATTGTTCCTTCTCTGGTTTCCACTCAGTTGACACCTAATCTCCCAGACATCTAAACACCATGTGCACTTTAGTCTCTGATCTCAAATTCAGGAAGAGTAACTGCATGTCCAGAAGTGTCCCAGGTCTGTACAGCAGCCTTTCCCGTACAAGCTCTCTTGTTGGTACATCATTCATGCCACAGCTTGAATGAGATTCAGAAAGTATGAGCTCTACACCACTCCAGTTTGCTGAGCAATAGCATGATTGCCTTCTCTGAGTATGCCAAAACAACCACAATTCTGGGAATGCAACTGTAGCTCTCTGCCTCATTTGAGGATTTTTATATTGAATTTTGTGTTGAGCAGGCCTCAGAGAAAATACAGAAACTGACCTGGATGCAAGGAGAGAAAGACTGTGCATTCCTAGCTGAACTCTAAGCAGGGAATCCACCTCCTAGTGCAAATGTCTGGGTTTCCTCTGTAGGTAAAAAGGGACTAAGCAGCATAGCCAGAGGATTCCAGACAGTACCCCACCCATTTTACAGCAGACATGTCAGTTAAATGAATCACTGCTGACTAGCTCACTCCAGCACTGACTGTGGCAGTTTCAACACCAGCCTAGCATTAACACTCACTTGCTGGCACCTTAAATCCTACCTTTACTAGATAATCTACTGTAGATTAATTGCCCCTTGATTCACCCACTCACATCCAGAAAAGTCCACCTTCCTTGTTGTGCACTGGTAGAGATGCAACTGGAGGGAAGATATTTCTTATCCAAGACTTGTGTGGCAACAAGAGCACATCAGCATCAGACAAGAAATAAAGTTATGATCCCTTTCAATGAGTTAATGTAGCAGCACCAAAATTCTTTTCCCTATTCAGGGAAAGCTTCTTTAGTCCCTAAAGAAGTGTCCCCACTTCTTTATTAAGGAAAGATACATCAGTTGTTTAAGTCATTTTAGGTATGAAGACAAAACTGCAATCCTTGGCATCCCATTCTTGAATTCACTGATAGAATGGTTGAGAAGTGCGCTGTACTTGTCCAGCATGAACAGATCTAGAGGTTATGCGTTTAAAAGTGGCAGCTGTACCTGAATCAGCTCTCACTTTGATCTGAAAAATAAAATCCTGAGACTTGCCCAAATTTGGCTCTGAAGGAAGGTTAACTAAGAGTATAGACAGTAGCACTGAGCAAAAACAGTTCTGAGTGTAGCTGTTCCACAAACTTCTACATAGTCTTCCCACAAAAAAAAGTGTGTAATGTAGTTCCATGGTAAGGAAGATGACAACACAGAGGTTTAGTTGATCCCATGTCTGTATGGGACTCTCACAGTTCAGAGAGAAATCCTGACTTTTTGGAGGAGCTGTACAAGTTATTTTGAATGAAGATGATAGAGCTGAGTGATAGGACTTGTATCTATTTATCTATTTCTGTGTCTTTATATAGAATGTATTATATCAATATTTACTTTTTTCTGTATAAAATAAAAACCGTTCTTCTGTCCTGGATAGGGAACTTTCAACAATAAATGCTGTCAGATGTTTCAGAACGAGCCAGTCATGTAGGTATTTTTGGTTAATAGCAACAATTTGCTGGATGCATTATGGGAAAAACATATTGTCTGGAAAACTGGAAGAGTAATCCAGATTGGTAGACATGAATGATCTGTCATCAGCCAGCAGTAGAAAGAGGTTGCAGGAAAGGTGAGGGGAAGGAGATAATTGCTTAAAGGATGAGAAGCCAGAAAGTCCACTGCAACCACAAGCTGGCATTTAAAAAACTGCTGACTGAGGAGACAATGCCTTAGAGAAAGAATTGCCAGACCATTAGCAAAAGTCCACAACCTTTTATAGAATAGTATGAAAAGATGCTGGGAGGAAAGGAACCAGACAGGAACTGACACTGAATTTATGGTGTTAGGCTGCAAGAGTTAAGAGATGCCAAGGAACAATCTATCCAAGGTGAGCTGTCAAGGGGGTATGATACCCACCTAGTGAGCTTCAGCATACTCCTATACTATCATAAGATAATTTAGTCCACAAATAGTTACCGCTTCTGGAAATTCTCAGAACCTTTACCTGTACCTGTTAACATGGGCAAAGGTAAAAGCACATTCTATCAGGCAATCAACATGGTACAGAAAGTGAGAGGCCAATGCAGAATCATCATGGCACAGAATGACTATCTATTTTGCAACTCAGATGGCAAGTTCCCGTTCCATCCTTTGCTATTAATGGACAAAGTCATCAGCCTTCTTACAGACAACATTGTTACCTTCTCAATTGTATGCATTGTCCTTAAATCCTAGTGAAAAATTGGACAGATAGCAAATGAAAAGGCTTTTTAGCCTTTCTCAATCCAACTTTGTTATGGAACTGCATTGATCCATAACTTCAAACCAGAGTATTTTAGACTAAAAAAAAATCTAGGTCTTTATCCTGATACTACAAACATAGAATACAACATGCATACAACATTTGCTGTGCAACAAAGAAGGATGATTTGAGGCAGGGGCTACCAAGAGATGTCATTAAGGGCCATCATCAAAACAGAAGAGTGGAGTGGAGTTTATTGTTTAGCGTGAAAAATCAGATTCCAGTCCTGTCACCTATAAACAATGTTCTTCATAACTTTCTAGTACAAGTTTTTTGGTGATTTCTGCCATTCCATATGCAGAACATTAACATACATACAGTAAGTTCCTTCCTCCTCATTGTAGATATTCAGTCTCTGTCCTGGACTAGAGGTAGCAAATTCCTTCAGCGCTCTGAGAGAAAAACATAGAGAAAGAAGAGTCCTACAGGAGAAATAAGGAGTTATTTGCTACAATACAAACAAACCAACAAGCAAACCCAACCCTACCAACAGTCAGCACAGCTCACAGAATGCACTACTTGACATTTTTAAAATCAGTTACTGGACTGCAATTCTGAAACACAGACAAAGTTAAATATATTAATATTAACAAAATACAACGGAGGTTTTTATGTAATGTTATTCCTTTGTAGTAAGCACTTATTTTCTAAGAATATGTCACACTACACAGTTTTGCACAAGCATGTGATGAAGAACCCTCCCACATACCCATTTGCTGGGGCAGGAAGAACTGGTGGAGGAATGTTATCTTTGATTTTTACAGGAATAAAATCACGGTCCAAATCTATCTTTTCCAAGTACTGATAAACTTTATCACTACACAGAACTGCAGTATAAAAATGATGAACCAGTATCTTTTTAATTTGAAACACTTCATTGTGAACCATAATTACTGATCAGCTTCATGAACAATGCAATGTCACATTCAACAGCCCTCACAGACTCAGCTGGATAATAGATGCTCATATTTTCATGTTGGGCTAAAATAAATAAAAAAATGTCCCATGACAACATAATAGAAGCTGATCCTAGCTTACAGTCTTAAGCTATTAATTTCTTGAAAATGCCAAGGAAGCCTGCCTAGTACATCAAAACAGCTTGAAAACCACATGTGCTCCTGAAGTTAATAAATTCACGTTTGGCCACTTATTTTCAAATTCTGTATGGTACTAGAAGGAACTTACTTCTCCTCATTTAGGCAAATCTCTTTTTAGAAAAAAACAGAGACAATACTGGTGAAATCAATCCATAGATAAGTCAAGACACGAACTGTAAAAGTTTTTTTGAAGGATAGAAAGACATTTAACAAATGCTCTTGTAACTTAATGGATATCTTAAAAATGAAGATTTTCCTATCTGATCAAGTAATAACAGTTCCACAAACTTTGTTTGCTGTGTTTAAAGCCAGCTGTATCTGAGCAAACTTAATGGCTGGACAGCTTTATCCATACTATGCAATTTCTAAAGTAAACAGTTTTATTTCATACCGGCAATGAGTACATTAAGAACAGAAGTCACAAAGGTTTATGACTAAAATTAACCATGAGTGAAGAGATGTAAAGACAATTATCTTTCTGCTTTGCAGCTTAACCTTTAAAGCAAATGTCCCACCACTGAGGAAAAAAACAGACCACTTTTGGGAAACAAGAAATTACCTCCATATATATAATGTTATTATTGAGCTGAGCAAGAAAGACTGCATCAAAGTGAAAAATGGGGCCTTGTGGTGCAAAGCAACAATTTCAAGCAATTACAGAGATGCAGGTTCCACATCCAGCTTCATGAATGCTGTCAGCAGCCAAGTGACTCCCTTGCTACAGCTCCAGGAAGACAGCCTTAGACACAGTTGCAGGAATACAGTCCCCAGAAAGCTGCTCTAAAGGACTGAACAGGACATCAGACTCCTGGAGCATGAGGCCACTGAGCAGCTGCATTGCAGAGGGTGGGCTGGTCTAGGACCACCACTAAGGGCTGTAAAGTCATTTCTGCTGAGCAGCTAATATCCATTGGGTTGGGCTTTGGGAAGGCAGCAAAGGTTGGCTGCAGGCAACTTAAAAATCCCCATGATCTCACCCCAAATGAGTTGAAGAAGAAGGGATTACTTTGAGTGCAGAGGGTACTAAAGAGGTCTGACAGGCTACAAGCTGTACTGTAGCCATAGCCTCCTGCAGGATCTGGGGGTCACTCAGGAGTGGTGGGAAGGCTGTGCTGCTGATCCATGACGGACAACCAGCCAGAGGTCAGGAGGATAACAGCACAGGCAGGGTCTGCCCTCACTCTGGCACAGATCCACAGTGGGCAAGCAGAGCAGGGTGGGTGAGACCTGCACAGATCACCAGCAGACCAGCAGTCACCAGACAAGGGCAAGGCAGCACATCACACCTGGTGTCAAGCTGGGAAATCCAAGTGACGAATGGGGAATAGCAGAAGACAGAATTCTGCACAGACACACGCAGCACAGCTCAGACACACAGCAATACTGGTCAGGGCCATGAAGGCCCATTAGTGCCCTCAGGGCTCTGACACATTCCAGGTGTACAGGGAAGCAGACAAATGTAACCTGAAACTCTCAGCAGTCTACACAAAAATAATGTTTCTGGACTGTGGCTCAATCCTTTTTTGCTTGGTTGTAAGGGAGTGACCACAATACTGGGAGACATTCTCCCCTCAACCTCTTAACTCTTCTAATCTATAGGTTCTGCTTTTATCTTCTTGTACAACTACGCTTCCACCAGTGCATGTGGCACAGATATACAGTCTGGATTAAACTCTTGGAGAACGGAGGAAAACCAACAAATCTGAGTTGGTTCTCAAAATGAACCAGAAACATGTTTAGACTACAAACTATACAGTGCTAAGATAGTATCTTAATTGATATACATGTTTTTGCTATGGAAAAATGCATAGTGTATTTACAGGAATAAAACCCGAAATACAAAGCAGCATTACAATGAGAGTCACAGATCAAAAATAAATGAAAAATAAACAAATAAATTACATTGTTAGGCAAAACAGCCTCTATGCACATTGAAAAGATTTCAAAAGGGTTGGCATATCCTGACACCATTAAGCCACTGATAAATAACCATTCAAAAAATTCAAGAGTCCTAGATTTTATTTACATGACAGAGTTTACAGATGACTTGCATAAAGTAAATACTTGTATTCACTCTTCCCTCTGTCCTTCTTCCCTCTGACCCAGAAAGTTCTAAAGATATGAATATCTGTTCAAAGGCAGAATGAGTCTCTGTGGTTTCTGAATACTCAAACAGTAAATAATCACATCATACTTAAGAGCACAGAATGGTGAGCAATTGTTATGATAATGGTGGATACCTCTGAAATAATGTGAAATTTGTACTGTAAGAACAGGGTTTAAGCTGAAACATGTTTATTTAGCCAATCTTCCACCCAATCCAAACTTTTCTTAAATGTTTAATGTGCACCCCATCAAAAGTCCACTTAAAACTTCTAAATATGTATTATGATAATATTTAAATGTTATAAATCCTAATGCTCTTATGCACCCAAATATTCACTTTTTTCAAAAGAGGTTTAACAAAAAAATTAATTCTGTGATACTTTACATGATTGATTGACAGTTAATTATGAGAGGAATTCAGTTGAATTTCTAAAATATTAAAGTCTGTGAAGAAGTATTCCAAAAAATGAGGAGTCATACAAAATAACACAAAAAATGTTGTCTTTTCCTAACAATTCAGTATTTTACAGGACAGACAGGCCTCCCATATGCCATTTTTTTCCTTCTTTGTTTTAATTTTCTACATGAAGTTCTGCTATTTGAAACACACAAAAGCATACCAGATTTTTAAATGGTAGTAAGATGCATCAGGCTACTTCCTTCTGCAACAATGTCAGTCACTAAAAGCATAGAAGATATTTAAGAATGAATCCCAAATCATTCAGGATTGAGCAAACCTGATTAATGTCATGACCTGAACTTTAGGAAAGTTAATGAAGGCGTGTTGAGCCACAGTTCTCTGCAATTAAAATTCTGAGTTCCATGGCAAAGGTGAAATGGGGAAAAATACTCTCACCATGTTTTCAAGTGAACAGCATGCTCTACTGGCCAGCTCAGCATAGCAAAGCCACAGCCCTGACTGCTCTTTCCCCTGTGTCTTAAATATTGGAAAGGCTGTAATCAAGTCTAAGCTCTGAAAGAGTGAAATCAAGTAGAAGTCTCCTCCATTCTCCTTTCCCTGTGGGTATCCACAAGGAAGAGCTCTGTTTCAGACTCACATACCATCACAAAAATATGGTTTAAAAATAAGAAAAAAGCCGTTCTTCTCTATAGCCACATCAACAAAACATGGCAGAACAAGGGAGTTGGTTTGTATCGCCATACGTAATCAAGCTGTAGAATGAAGGTGTTATCAAAATCAAATACTTCATGCAGTAATAACTGCAGAAGTCTTCGCCAAGATTAAAAGCATTGCAGAAAACATGCAGATTTCCATTAAAATGTCTGGAAAACATAATTTTATTATTAACCTATAGCACAAGGAAGTCTGAAAGGGGCCTTTTCATTGCTTCCTGCTCAAGAGATCTGAAAAGAAGGTCTTATGTAAGAGATTTGTGGGAATCAAAGCAAATCTGTCAGGGTCACAGGTTATAAACTTTTTACAGGTCTCTGCACTTTTCCTGTGGGCTTCACTCTCTTGTCCTTTCTTGTATCTCAACTTCTCTGTAGATTCAGACTATCTGTTCTGGGATATATGGGCCACCTCAGCAGAAGTCTCTATGTTATGTAACCTGACATTGCCTTCAGCAGCCAGAGGAGTGTCATACGAGAGGCAGATGGACAAACTGGCTGATTTTTGCACAGTGTTGCCTGAAGAATACAAAAAAGCAAAATACAAGCTGCAGCTCCCAGTCTGAATTCACAATATCTACAGCTTGATTTTTCACCAGAAAAATTAGATTAGCTTTCATAGAACCGCAGGAAAAGGACTTCAGTAAATAGTCCATTGCTTTGCCATTGCAAAAAAAAAAAA
>WBMY01014421.1:574806-671817 GCA_013397315.1 Donacobius atricapilla
AAAAATTTAAACCCAAAAGAACCAAAAACTCCCAAACCAACAAGGAAAAACTAGAAGATAATTTGACCAGCCTGTTTTCAAAGATACACAGTGAGAGGTAGCCCCAGAGCCCCACTAGACAATCTTTTCTAAGTCTTCAGTGCCCTTCTCATCGAAAAAATTATTAACATTTAATCTGAATTTTCCTTACTGAAATTGAGGCCTATTTGTACCTTTTCCAGACACAGTAAACAATTTATTCTCTTCTTCATTATTAATATTAATTAAAAAAAAGTTATACCACCAGTTACTCAAGACAGGAAATAACTGATATATGGTACCAGAAAGGAGAAATTTTTTTATTAAACAAAGAAAAAAGATATTATCCATGATTATCGCGTGGTTTTAGAAGAGGCTATATTAGTAGCATAGAAATTCAGCATTAAAGAGAAATGAAAAAGCTCAGCTAAATTAAGTATTCTCCAGCTGTTCAGTTTGGACAAATTTCATGTACAAATACTTAAAAACCTGGCTGGCGTACACCAATTAAATTACTGTCTCTAGGAGCTCATGGAAAAACAAAATATCTAGGAAAAAAAAACATAGTACATACCTTTACAAAGGGTGTAAGGAAAGATTTTAGGAACTTTTGATTAAGATAAATTCGTAGAGAAGTGTTAGAATAAAAAAATATCCTAAGTGCAAAGACAGCACAAAAAATAAATCATAGCTAGGACAGGTTCCTTTTATGAATAAGTCACGTAAAATCAAAGTAATGTGCATCTTTAATGAATTTTATGCCCTGTGAATAGTGAAAAGGCAATGGAATTTATAAATTATAAACATTTTGGCGGGACCTCATGTTGAGTTTTCAGAAGGGTACGAGGCAACCAAGAACAAAATCTGCAAAGGGTATGAAACTGATAGTCACAGTACTGGTACATGGTTAACAAGGCTCCACATTAGTCTGCTTAGTATTGTTGGAGATTTTCATTAATCATCTAAATAATGCAAGAGAAAGTCTATTGTTACTAAATTCAAAGATTTCACAAAGTTGGGTTGCAGGAATGAATGGATTCAGAAGGATCTTAAGATATGTCTATTCAGTAGTGATTAATACCCAGCAGTACAGTGCAATTCCTGGGATGGCAAACCTCAGTATAAGCATCCCTACTATGCTAATCTTAGAAGTCTTTAAAGTGTTACAGAAGTGTTAAGTGGAAACTGCAATATTTAAAGTCATGTTCGTTTCTGTTTCATACAAACTGCACTGGCAGAAAGAAAGTGCAACAATACAAAAACACACAAGATTTATGTTGCATTTCAGGCTGTTTCCAAAGTTACTGGGTAAAGCTCTCATGGTCTGATGTAATATACTGGTCTAATCAACAAAAATGAGGCTAAAACAGAAATACAAGGTCACAGCAAGCACTTAGCAATGGATTTAAGTCAAGCTTAAGGCTACAACTCATTCTCATTCACCTTTAGCAGTCTACTGAACATAAAATTACATCTGAGATAGCTGTCTAGGGCACCTTAATAGCCAATAAGCAGACACAGGCACATCAAAGTAGAGTTTGACTCATCCTAGGACACACACCTGACCATTGGTCATACCCTAGTGTTGGACTCTTCTCCCCATGAATCATAAGGCAGACTGCACAACTAGCTCTACCCAGGCATCTGAAGTTTAAAAAGTATTGATTTTGCCTCAGTATTTAAGCAGGAGCTCTGAATCATTCGTGTTGCCATCTGTGGACATCAGAGTGGTGACACAGTTCTGGTGGTTTTATTTAAATCTAGGTTAAATAGAAGTCATTCAAAGAAATTAAGACCTCAGGCTGCTGTTTTCAGTCTGGATTTCTGTTGCCAGTTGGGCAGAAGCTGGTACAAGAAGGTCATGCAGTCGTTGATGTGCCTTAATAACTCTGAGCTCATTTTTTTCCAAAATACACAGCTTACATCCTGGCCTTCTAAGCTTTCTGTGGTTTCTGCAATTACAGGCATTGATTTCTGTGCCACTTTTGGATTAAACTCCCTGTTTTATCCCCTTCTGCCACAGTTCACTTGTCTCTCAGATGGTTTGGGAGAGGGAAACATTCTCATGGCTCTGTAACACTGTTAGGACTGCTCAAACTCTCCCATCAAGATTAGTCTTGCCTATGTGTTGCTATAGGACATGAAATATGACCACACGACTCTAGAATTTGTCAGAAGGCTAAAAAGATATTTATTTAAAGTCTGACCCCCTTACATACTAGATCGCTAGAGCTAAACTGATTGGTGTTAGAAGTAACACCCACTCAATCACATTAGCCAACACAGAGAGATATCAAATTGTCTCCACCTCTAAAGAAAGAATAAAAACAAAATAAAGTTAACAAAAACATCTTTTGTTTACAAAAAAAATCCATAAGAATGGAGTTTTAAAAATGAAAACATCTCAGGCTGAAAAATCAGAGCTACACATTTGATTTCAGCAGCAATGAAATTTCACTCACACATTGGGCATGGGTGAACATCACATGTGATGTTCAGCATTGTACAGACAGAGAACTCAAAAAAGGGAGTCTTCTACCCAAGTTCATCTCTAACATACATTTTTCAGTAGAGAAAAACTGCTGTATGATCATTGTCACAAACTTATAAAAATTTATATTTAACCATTAAAATAGGTAATAAAATCATTCAACAGCACCTTAGGGTGATCAGAATAAAACAGCTGCCACCTGTTCTTCAGAAAGGTAATGGGCATGTTATGCTCATTTGCTACTGATACCCACTTTTGAGTGCACCTTTCAAATACTGCTAAACACTGCTAACCCAGAGGTAAACTGGGCTAGTTCTTCCAATGGAAGGTTTGGGGAATATCTGTGGTTGCTTTTCACCAATACTCCTGATTTGTAGGTGAGACAAGACAACATTCTGTATTTAAGGGGTAGTTTTATACATATCCCTTTTAATTCCAATTCTCAATGAGTTCAAAACCTCAAAAATCCACAACAGTGATTTTAGAGGTAAAATTAAACATACCACATCATCTTCTCTCCTATTTCATTCATGTGCTGAAGAACTAAGGACAACTGTGGCTGTAAACATAACACATGAAACATTACCCTTTGATATAAAGGATTATTGAAACCTGTGTGAGATACAGGGTTATAAATGAAGCTTCACAAATTTTTGCCCGATTTTAAAGGCAAATCGAGTGACTTTGTAAAGGGTTATGAACTTAACCTTACAGAACATACATACAACAGTATAGTAAGTTATAGGACAGCAAGTAGAGTACAGAACAGTAGCCCTTGAAATATCCAGGAGTGGGTTTCTGAGAAAGAGAAGATGGGGCTGTGCAATACTGGGGCAATGGCTCCAGCTCTGACTACTGTATATATCTTCTCTGGCAGTAGAGGTTTTGACCTTCATGGGAGACTTTACTTTTTGATTACTTCTCTTTGATTTAATGTTTTCCCTCATTTTTCTAACAATATATACTATTTATGAACATTTCAATCTTAGATATTTTTTTTTTCCTCACAGTGGCCCATTCTTCTCAGAGGCATGACTTTCTGAAAATCAGATAAAATCAGAAAGTATCAATACTTTCTGCACTTCGGGAAAGAAAAATCTAGTCATGTCACCAGATACTGCAAATGTGCTATGTCAGCAGAATACATGAAAAAGGCATGATTTTGAGTGCCTGGAGAAAACGGTCCCAAAAGATGAATAAATGGCTTCTTCCCCTCTTTTCTGAAGATAAGTAGAGACACATGATTACAACTTAATGTCCCTGGAAAGCATAGGTACTGGGGTGCTAATTTCCCAAGGCATTATCACTCGTGTCCTTGGCACAGTGGCAGAAATAAAGAGCTCTGCTGTGGGTTAAATATTTGGGGTTTAGTGTCATGCTGTTAATATCATCCAAAAAACCCTGAAGCACAACAAATACCCACATGAAGATTTGGTTTATTTTTAAATTCTCACCAATATTTTATTGCTTTCTTGCCTTAGAGTAATTATCACACCTGGTTTTCAAAGAATACACTAGAGGAACTTGAAGTAATCCTGAAATTGCTCCATACACAAAATTTAGTCTTCTCAAAGAGTGTCTAAGAAAGATTCCAAGACTCCCAGGAAAATAGAGGCCACATAACAGTTCTCCAGATACTAGTCAGACAGAAGAGAGAAGAAAACATTTGCCTACATATGCAGTCAAAAGACTGTTTACCTTCAATTGTCTTCTCTTTCAAAGCACAAAATGGAAATTCAAAAATACATTTCTGTACCTAATCTAAAAGAATATGTCATTCCAGACTTGCCTAATTCTTTTTCATTTAGCATTCCATACCTGCTGTAATATAAAATAGCCACGTGAAGTAACTAGACCTTTTGATATCTGCCATGGAGGTTATTGTTTTCCTAAAAGTGCTCTGCTTTAAGAATGAGTAGGTAAAACAAAAGTAGAACAAAGTGAATGCGGATAGCTATTGGAAGGATTATACCATACCAGTACCACCTACTCAACATATACACTTTCAATTACAATTATATAGCTTTAATTTAGATCCACTTTTGCACATATCCAGGCATAAATATTTTTTCCCTTTTCAGTACATCTCATAGTGTTAGCAAAACTCAATTCAAGGAAATAAATTTATCCATAACGTTACCCATAGTCGTAACAAGCCATTAGTGATTAAGGAATATGATTGCCTCTGAAGCTGAAATCCCTTACAGCAACCTTTCCCATTTTCACATTCAGTAATTTCCTTCATCATGAAATGAAGTTTTGAGAATACCAGAAAGGAGAAAATCATAGGTATTTTCACACAGAGATTCAATCTCTGATACTGTTCCAATTTCCCTTTGTAATACAGACATTTGTACCTCCACAGTAAAGTAACTTCATGGTGGAAAGGAGACAGAAGTATTCTTCCATTACTTTAAAGGTCCAGATGGATCTTTAAAAGCTGTATTACTTCATGGAATTCCTAAACTGGCGAATATTTTCTGCTTTCCTCGCTGCTTAGTGAAACAGTGTAATACAAAGTAAACATAATTTAATTAAGTTGTTTGGTAAAAATGCCCGTGGGCAATTTTTACAACTTCAACAATAATGAGATACTACAACTTTCACAACTTCAATATTCCTGACAGACACCTAACATCAAATTTGTTTAAATCTTAAATGCTTAGACACTTTTAAGAGAGTATTTCATCCTTTTTCTCAAAAACAAAATTAGGGTAACTCATTAGTTTATTTCAACATGAAGCACTTTTAAAATTAGGTACAGGAATAATAAATTTCATTTAGAAATATTACAGGAATACAGATCTGGATGCAGACACAGCTCTGGATAGATCAGCTTAAACATGACAATGTCACAGAGCCAGGTTCAGTAACCCGATTCAAGAACTGGCCTGTGATTGGGAATGATTGGGCTTTAGTCTAAAGGCTGCAAGAAGGAGCCTTTGACTCAATAGTCAAAATTAAGTAGAACCTGTATTCCTAACTCACTGGTCATCTTCATCTTCCAGGGAAAAATAAATAAAAACAAAAGCAAACAAATAGACAAACAAAAGTTCTCTTATATTCTTTAGGAAAAAAAATGTTATGTTATGTTGGGAAAAAAACAAACAAACAAACAAAAATTATTATTAGGATAAAAACTGACAAAATGAAGTTTGAATCTTTTATTATTTAAGTTGAAAAATTGCTAACAAATGTGTATAATATAGTGACTGCAGTTGTTCTGGTCAGTTAAAAAATGCAAATATCTTCCAACAGCAGTTGGATGCATTGTGTGAAGCACTCAGTTTCAAGAGCATTTCTCTGAATACATTTTGCAGAGGAAAGGGAAAGTAGAAATTTCCAGACATTCCCAACAAAATTACTGACATTTTCTTTCCTTGCTTTAAGCTTTCACTGCCTTGGATTTTTAGCTTCACATCTCTTACTGGTGATGCTTTGACGCACTGCTGGTGAAATAATTCAAACCTAAGCTTGAAGAAAACTTAAAGCCTATTTCAGGAGTACATGAATAAATACGCTGATTAAAGAAAGATAAATTCTAGCATTTCCTTCATTATTATGGATTTCTGCAACAAAAAGAAGAAAAAAAGAAAAAAGAAAGAGCAATCAGAGACTGATTTTAAAATACAGCACCCTCTGACATATGACTAAGCATCTCTTTTCTGCTGCACAACTCTTGGGTACAGGAAGAAACTCATGGAAAAATTGCCTGCAATCTTTCAAGCTCACTGCTGTTCAGCAGCACTTTTTCCTGCTCTTATCAAAACTTACTGTTAAATTAGTGCCCTGGTTCTGGCCAGGACACATTTAATTCTTGCAGTAGGCAGGAGGGGCCATGGCCAGGAACCTCAGATTATTTTATACTACATCATGCCGTTGCCGAGAGCATGGGGAAGACAGTCTTCTCTGGGGAGAAGGGGTTCCTTCCAATTGAGTAAGCATGATGAAGGGAGAAGTGAGGTAAACCCAATCCTTAGTGTTTTGAATGTGAATCACTCACCTCTCTCTTGTACACTTTTGTTATTCATATTTTTTCTGTTAGTGTTTGTTTTCTTATCTCAGTGCTGTTTCCAGTAAATTGTTTTTATCTCAGCATGTGATCTTTGCCTTCTGTGCCTCCAGTTCTCTCCATCCCACCGAAAGAAGTGAGTGAGGGTGATTTAGAGAGTCTTAGTGGGAGCACTAAATTGGGGAATGCCATTCCTAAACCACAACAGTTAGTCACATAAGCAATGCAATTAACATGACCTGTGTGAAATGACATCTGTTGCAAGACAGAGCCCGCCTGCCCCACACATCCTTCAGCATCAGGGGCAGAATGTTTGTGCTGCAAAATGGTAATGTTCCCTCTTCCCTTCTAAAAACCAGCATGGTGAGAAACACAGTCAAGCTCTGTGAGGTGAAATGAGTCATACAGTGCCTGCTGCTTTCTGCCTTTGTTACAGTGAGATAAAGGTCAGCAATATTAAGGTTTAACTTACACCATAAACAGGCTCAAACATATTCTATTGTCACCCATTTATTTTTTCTTTTCTTGTTTATAACCTCATCCTTCTTGTTAGAGCAGAAATTCTTACGTCAGTCCTGATATGAAAACAAACAAGAAACCAACTCCCAGAAAAGTCCGGAAGAGTGAAAAAGCTCACAGGTAACTTTTTAATCTCATTTTACCTCAAACAAAGTTGGCCCTGGATCTCAGGAAAATATTAGGGCAAAAAGACAAAATCCAGCATAAAATATTGTCAAATATATTGTTCAAAAAGTTATTATCAAATATATTGAACTATTAATTAAGTGAAACGCCAACCCTTTCAAAGCTTTTTCTTGCTTTTATGTGACATAATTGTCACTTTTAATTATGACACTACAACCCCTATCTCTGCAAAAATGACCAGTGAAATGGCATTTAATGTACATTTGTGTACAGTTAATAGCTTAAATGTGAAAATGCTTGTTCATGTCTACCTCAGAAAACTGCATCAAGGAACTTCCTCTGGGCATGATCCTCATTGATGGGCAAAGAGGTTCTAGGTCAGTAATAAATGCTATGTCTGTCTACGTACTTGCTTCCACGTGATGAGGCTGAGGCACCTGAGGCACCTTCTTTAGTGCTCTAAAAACCCTCAGAAAATAAGTGTTGTTCATCCAACAAGAGAATATAAACTAGCAATTCTTGCACATGCTTGGAGAGAAGTCCAAAGGTCAAGGAACTTGACTAGAGTCTTGGGGGCAGGACCAGGATAGTGTTTGCCTAAAGGTGACAGCAGTACTACAACTAACTTGCACAATGTAGGTTGTGCTAATTTCCAGTTTTCAGTGGAGGATTTCTCCTTCAAATAAGGCAAAAAATAAAAAGGAAAAAAGGAGAGAGAGAGAGAAAGGAATAATAATTAATCGTGATAGTGAAACCCCAGGATGGCCTAGAGCTGAGTGAAGGCTGAAAACACATTTCAGTAAACAGCATCGCACCAGTCACAGGAAATGATGTAAATATTTCCAAAGAGAATCTATATCAAATGACTGGGGCAAACTTTGAAATAGAACAGGTGAACCAGCTACTCAGATGACAGACCGGAGAAGAGGTGCTATCTTCCCTGACGGTCTGAGATCCCATACTGTGGAACAGAAGGACAATGTCACCTCAGCTAGGACCAATGAAAGACAGACTAGGAGTGGGTTCAGCCAGTGTTGGTGGAACCGTTTTGGTCAGGGTTGCTCTTGGCAGCACCAGAAACACAGAGAGGAATGGGATTTCCCCCAAGTATGGTAATCTTTGCCTCAGCCTGGCAGCCTGAAGCCAAAGAAGATGGGGCAGCACAAGTCAGGGTCCAAATGGTGCAATTTTCTGTAGATCCCAGAAAGGCTGAAAGGTCCTTGGGTCATGTACAGTTTTAGAAGTCTATCTTTAGTGACACAAAACTACTTACTAAGTATACCCTAATCAGCTTGATCCTAGAATTGGGATCCTAGATATGAAATGCAGATACACCAAGTGGGACGGTACCCATTGCTGCCTAAATTTATGCCCCTGTTCTTATTGCTTACAATTCTTCCCAACTGACACCATCTGCAAGGAGGTCAAATATTTTTGATATTGATGCAACATTGTTTGTGTCCTACATAAAAGAGGTTCTCATGTCTGCAATTTACCCTTTGTCTCCAGGACCTATTCAGCTTTCCATGAGAATCACACACACTATGTTAATAAAATTTGGAAGTTTCATACTGAATATTTTTTTTCCAAATTACTTTCCCACTGCCCACATCCCTTCTTGCTTTGGTCAGTTTAAGAAATTCATTCAATCACAGCCACTGAATGAAGAACACTGTCAGAGTGAAATTGGACAGAAAGCTCCCCGACTTTCCATTCTTGCTCAGTAACCTACAAGTATTTTCTTATTATCTTCTGACTTGACAAACTGGGGGGAGAAAAAGAGTAAGTGAAGACCCCAATTACACATAAAATTACAATGGTTTTAAGATCATTCTGTGAAGCCAAAGCAGAGCACAGCATGGATGCTCATTCAGTTTCCAAGTGGTATGTTTTCACAGAAACACAGAATAATATATGCTTGAGTTATCTAGTCCAAACACTTGCTCAGTGCAGGTCTCATTAGATGAAGTTGCTCAGGCTGTGACCCATCAAGCCCTGAAAACAGTGGAGTTTCTAGAGTCTTCCAGGCAACCTGTTTCTGTGTATAATAACACTCATGGTAAAAAACTATATCTGGTAAGAGTTTCCCATTTTTCAGCCTTTGTCTTTGCATATCATCCTACTGTTGCACACCACTAAGAGGACTCTGGCCCCATCTTCTCTATATTTTCCAATTATTCCGCTGAAGGAACAGGAAGATGTCTCCCAAACCTTCCCTTACCCAGTCATCTCCTCATATTCATGTCCTCCACTTCCCCAGCAATCTTGATTGCTCTTCAGGGAACTCATTCCCATATGTCAATCCCTTGTGTTGGGAAACCCAAAAGTTGACACCATACTCCAGATACAGTCTCACAAGTGTCACAGAGGTGAAAGATTACTTCCCTGGAATTGCTGGATATATTCGTGCTGATACAACCCAGGAAGTGGCTGGTCTTTATTGCTTTATTTGATTGCCCCTTTTTATTTAGTTAGGTTTATTTCTATTTTGAGCAGATTTCAATTCTATTTGTAAACCTTTAATTTACTGGAACCTAAAATACAACAGTCAAAGCTGAAGGGGTTGTCAGTGTTTGAAATACAATCAGGAGGAGCTGGTTCAATTTCTGCACATACTTACACCTGAATCTTTGTTTATAACCAAGAGTTGTGCTAATTTTACCAGCATGATTTTACCTCTTACAAATCAGTTTAAGAGCATTTCAGCAATTAAATTGAAGATATTTTCAAACCACTGCCAGTAGAATGACTCCTTACGTACCGTAGGGCAAATGAGAGTTAAGTTCCAAGAGGTGCCAAATAGAAATTATGTTGACAGTAATAAATGCAGTGCACTCTGGTAGTAATCCCCCACCACACTGGACCCAGACAATGAACCCTGTCATAAAAGTACAAAGACTCTCTGAACTAGTGATACTTTTCAAGTTAGTAGGGCATTGCCAGACCGTGGCTTAAATAATGACTTACTTTTTCACGGAAAAAGACATTGTACTAATTTATTTCTTTAAGAATAGTAGACATAAAGATCTCTCAAATAGAAGGAAATTATGTTGGGGTTTTTTTCTGAAACCACTTTAATAAAAACAAAGACATTAAAGTTTTATACTGAACATTCTAAAATGCTAAAGTATTAATTCAGGGTAATAACTCCTATAAGCATTACTGAATTATGCATTTTAAATTACAATTTTCAAAAAAATGGCAGTGGGTATATTACAAAACTGAAAATAAATTTCACAAAACCTATTCTAAGTATTTTCTATGCAATGATTTGTGTGAATTATTTAACATTTTCATTAACATTGTCTGGAAGCGTACAATTTTATCTGACTCATATCTTGAAATCCTTGAAATGTTTAAAGACTTAGTTCTGCAAGTTTTCCTGCACAGGCAGGCCACTAAATGCACAAATACACATTTCTAGAACTCAGGATATTCAGTACTGAAAATATAAACTAGTGCTGAATGTTAACACCATTTGAATCATATTATATATACATTGTTCCCTTTGAAGCGCTATACATTTATTGTTTCATACTACATTAAAGAAAAACACAAACTCAAACTTTTGCCTGGCTTTCATGCTTTTTCAGAAGTGAATAAAATTTAGACTTAGAAAGGGAGACAGAATTCTATCAAAGGAAGGTTTTGCTTTAAAAAGTCAAGTACATCGTGCCCAGTTAAACAGAAAAGAATAGCATTGCTTAGCACAGCATCTGTTTTGAAAGAGATATGGCAGACCAAAAAATTAAATCGAAAGTATTCAACCACCAATTAACATTTGACTTGAACTTCAAGTCAAGATTTAAACTATATCTTATGTTATCAGGACCATCCAGACCATCTCTAATACGTAAAAGAGTGAGACACAGACAGATGATAACAGCTATTGAAAATTAAAGCTGCTTAATTGTTTGCATTGAGGAGAAGGCAGTTGATGGGTAAAATTTCCATAAATTTCAACCTAGATATGCAAAGGGGAAGTAGGTACCTCAGTGAACAATACTAAATGCTGAAAATACCTTAGATAGATCCTTATTTATTGGTGAGCTTTGCTGACACCTAAACCTCTACACACATATGCCTCTATCAGTTAAAATTTAGATTAGTTAGCAGCCAGCAAGGAGTGCTGCTGATTATGCTCACAAATGGCTTCAGTTTTCTACTCTTTTAACCCATACTCTGACTGGGGAAATACACAAAACTCAAGTTTTCCTATCCCAAATGAATCTACCCATAAACCCAGTACATCCATTTCTCTTTTCCCAACATTAAACTTGTCAATTGCTGCCACTTCTCCTTTTCAGCAGCTCCCAAATAAACGGACTGAATTGAGCCTTTCTAATTAACACATTTGAATAAACCCCAAATATGGGATTTTATTGCATAGCTTAAGATATGCATACCTTTTTTTTTTTTCCACAGGGCTACAAAAATTTCTGATTGCCAAACACCAGTTAATAGGGGGTAGAGTAAGAAGAGTGCAGCTTTGCTACAACTCAGCAGACATAAACAATGCAAAGTATTTTGTATGGATTTCCCAAAGGATATTTCAAAAATTATCTTCAGCATGTTGAAGATTATGGGTAAGGATTAATTTGGGGCATTAATAGCTGACAATTTCATCTCTGCTAATGTTATTACTACTACAGGAAAAAAATTTCTATATCCATTTTGCTGAGGCATTAGCCTGGCTCTTCACGTGGTCAGAGGTGTTTCTTATTGCCCTGATTTTTTCAGCCTTCTTTTTTGTTTCACAGTTTCATGTTTTGGGTTCTTTCTCACACTCTGGTCTGTAAACACTGGCCAATGTTATTGTAGCTTCAAAGAAAGTTTTCATTCTTTTTCTTAAAGATATAGACAGCTGATAGACAGTTGTCTTGACCAATGGGATGGGGAGAGGTATCAACCTTCTCCCCCAATCCCTGGCCTTTGTAGAAATACTACAAAATAGAGTCAGACTTTTAAATAAATCAGTTTTTAGTTCATACCTTCTAATCAAAGTGTAAGTGTGTGTTTGTGTGTGTGACGAACTACATCAGTTTCTTAGAAATTAAATTCATTTTCACAGAATGTATTTTGGAAAAGAAGAAGAAGAAGAAGAAAGAAAGACAGTACATTAGTTTCTAATTTTTTTTATGAGATAAAAAAAATACAGATTTTTTTTAAGCTTTGCCTTTACTTTTGCACCCATATGTTACACGTACCTGCAATTATGTGGAGTCACATTCAGTATTAACACTTAAATATTTAACTTCATAATATGCCTATCTTCACAGGATGTCTGAATGAGGAATCTTGTACTCACAATACATCATTACACAAAATCCTGCCTGAAATAATTTTGCCCACAAAGCTGTAGCTGTAGAAACAGAGAATATGAATATTTCTAAATGAAACTCCATGTCGATGTCAACTGTTTTATATTCATTAGTGATTGCTTATTACATGATTTTATATCTTGTGGTAGTCCAGGTAAAAGTCTTAATCACAAACCACAAATGCTTGATTTTACAAAGATATGGGACACAGATATAAATCTGTAGAAAAACATGTGAAACCACAATATAAAATTACATGTCTTCCATATGAAACAGCTGTGACCCACTAGTGTTACAAAGAAAACAAAAGAAATTAAGTGTAAAGGACCTACCAACAAAATCTTCAAAGATGTTACTATGCATTCACTCAGGGAATTACAGGCTTATATCACATAAAATTCCCAGACGCTAGTTAGTAAGAAACTCACACTCACCAAAATCAGGTACACTAACTTCCTTGATTAGGGTAATATGGAGAAAGAAAACGTCAAAAATCATACTGAAGCTATTTTCTTAATTATTAGATCAATAAAATTAATGTCTATCATCTCTTTCAAGGTCAATTACTATGAGGAAAACAATCCTTTAATATTTAATATGTAAATATGTTTTTAAAATAATGCTTAAATAAAAGAAATTATTTTACTATTCTCACATGGTAATTCTAAATAAAAAACTCAAGTTGAAATATGAATAGAATCCTGTCATTAGCTTTTTGTATTCAAAAAGCACAGCAATATTTATTCTTAGCTAGAAGCCACTAAAAGTGCCATCATTCCAAGACTTAACACTATGAGAATTATTCAACTAGCAGAACAGAATAGCAGAAGGAGTCATGTTACTACCTGAAGTACAACAGAAAGCAGGGCTGAGAGAAACAGTCAATGTAAACATATGTCTCAGCTCTTACTCACTCATATACAAGTCCAACAATGCACCATTTTCTGTGCAAGACATTGTAGAATAAATACAAATGTAATTTTCTTGCTAATAATGTGGAGAGCAGGCAGATCCACAAATCTGTTTTTGTTCACTAGTTATGCAAATTTGCCTTTTGTAACATCACAGAAAGCCAGAAAATGATGGAGAAAGGAAGGAAAATAATTGATGCCAACCGTGCAGCACAAAACAGAGCAAATGGAAGAAATTCATTTTGTCTAACTGCAGGATAGCAGCAACATGATTGACACCATTTAGTTGGTTGCTTAGCACTCAGGTCAGCAGACTGAAATTGCACTGAGAAGACAAGAATAGGCATTCTATCACGTGACCACAGTGCTTCTACTCCTGTTGCATTTCTTCATCGTAGAGAAGATGGAACTTCAGGGTTAGACCTTTCTATAAATATGTTAGTATAAATAAATCTGTATCTTTGACTCAAATCAATAAAACCTTCCAACTGTTTCCATGGTTCTGGAAAAACCAAAGCTTCTAAAACTTTGCATATTATTCCTTGGGGATTCAAGCCTACAGGTTTGGAGGTTTTTTGTTGGATTGGGTTTTTTTCCTAATGGTTAACAAAACCACAAAGAGACAAGAGACTAAATCAGTGGCATACACTAAGCAGTTCTCAATAGAGAATCTGAATTGAGGGAACTAGAATCTACATTAATTCAAGACAGAAAAAGAATGCTTGTCAATGTGTCAGCTGCAAAGAGTCAGATATCACAAGAACCCAAGTTCTTTGCCTTAGATGAAGCTCCAAGACACATCCTGAGAAGGGGCTATGACAGAAATAGAAAGAAACAATAATAAAAGAAAACACCTGAGATTAAGGTAACTCCATCATCTTCAAACAGGCAAAAAAGCCTCAAGTCAGAGGTGATGGAAGAAGAAATTGGTTTGATGATTAGATCCTTAAGGTAGATGAAAACCATTTCCAAGACAAAAGCAACTTTCTTCCTATCAAGCACAAAAAACAGGAAAGAGAAGCTCTTTTCAGTGCAACAGAACATGCCACAAAATTACATTCTGAACTCCAAGAACAGGAATGTTTGTTAGCAGACCTTTCAGTGTCTACAAAGGAAGTCTACCATGTCTTCATTGTTTTCTCCATCGTGGGCCCATCATGAACTCCACCCCAAGCTCAGAGAGAAGACCATAGAAAGGAGACATCCAAAAGACTATCCTTGGCACAGTCACGGCCCAATGGCAGATGTGATTCTCTGTGTCATGGTCCCAGTCTGGTGCTGTTGTCACACAAAATGTTTTCCTGGAATTATTCTTCTTCTGTTGCTTGTGTTTCACAGACATCTCTGAAGTCAGCCTTGGCTAGGAAATGTGTCTTTCTGAAACACACAGAAGTCATACTTCTTAAAAGGCATCAGTTCAGGCAAGTAGATGGACATAAAGGCAAGGACTATCTGCGTCAGACCATTTTTTTTTAAAATAGGTTTTCATGCAAACATCCAAAAAGCAAAAGTGAATGTTGTATATAACAACAGCAAATAGAGGGGTAGACAAAGTTAAGTGCCCCCTTCTGGTGCTGCAGTTCCATCACAAAGTAAGACCACTATTTCAAGTTCAATTGGAGTTTCATGTAAAAAGCACTTCCTTCAGATTCTGTCTCAATTTCCAGTCTCAACAAGCTCTAGGTCATGTACACTTATCCCTATCAGTGCTGTCTTAAGATGGCTCTTGACAGCAATCAAACTATGATAGGTTAAAATCAGATGAGCCTATACCTGCCAAACTTGGAGCAGAAAAGGCTCATAATCAAGTCAGTGTTTTTATTCAAATCTTTACTTTCTCATCATTTCCTGGTTTTGGGGAACCTGTTACAGTTTCTGAGGAAACTGAATGCAGTAGTAGTAACATCCTCTCTGACAGCTTCCCAAGGACACATTTTCCCCACACATTCTTAGTTCAAAACGTACCAAGGTTTTCATCCATCTCTGACTCATGTGGACTCAAAGTTCACCATACAGATTTAATTCAAAACAAATCCTTGTCCCAGCTTTAATTTTGTAGTCTGATCAGTAGTGGAAAAACTAAAGTAAAGCTGCAATACAATTAAACAGTTTTAGCTCTATCACAAATTATAGTCACTAGACATTTTCTCAATGTCTATATGTAATTATAAAAACTTTATGACATTTTGATGATGCAAGACACTGATTAGGAATAAAAAAACCTATCACAGAGTCCTGAAAAGCAGAAATCTTTGCAAATTATAGGATACCAAGACTTACATTCATTTAAGCTTTATAATGCAGTTTTATGATATTTTAACAAAATTGTTTACTAACCTTAAAACAACTTTGATTTTTTGAACCCTTCTTTCAAACACTTTTTAGACTTTCCAGTCACTAGTAATGGGGTTGTAGAAGAAATAGAGAAAGCATCCCAGACACCCATGCAGTAAGAGAATACCAGTGAGGGAACTACCAGTCTGGAATGGGGTCTTAAAAGAAGGACATGTACTTCTCCCACTCTTTTAGAAGTACAATAGCAATATGTGAGACAAAAAAAATGTAATCAGTGCTCCATCAGAAAGCATCAGAGGCCCATATCTGCCTTCTCCCCACTCCTGCAACTGTGAATGAATGCATTTGAGCGAAGACAAAATTGCAAAACATTTCTCCTGAGCACTATCCAGAAGTTGTGGCCCTAGGATTTTTTCTAGGTGCCGTAGAGGTATATGCATATTACGTTGTTCAAATTCCCTGACCCAGTCCATACTTCATAAAATAAGTTACTTACCAGTCGCTGGAATTCCTCAAAACATTTACATATACATGCTCCATTTACTAGCAAACTGCAGTTACTAGGATGTAGTTTCCATCTTTCTTCCAGTGACTGCCCACATCCATGTCCACACAAATGATCCTTTGAAAGAACCCCAGGCTCAGCTGCCAGGATCTTGATGTCCTTCACTGCGACAGTAACTGAAGGATCATCCTACCAAGTCATGTCCGTAGTGAATGTCTTCACAGAAGCAGAAATCTTAAAGGACTGGGATTCAGATCCAGAGCTGTACTAAGTGCTGTGATAGAAGACATTTTTCAGAGAGGTCGCTTGAGCTCTAATGCAACATTTTGTCAAGGTACAAAATGCTTTGGCTGTGTGAAAATGGATTTTCTTTTGGATCTGTAGATATTAATATAAACAGAACTTCTCAAGTCTAGGAGTGAGCACCATAAACATAATAAGAAAAAGTTTTCTTAAAACCAAAGCTGTAAGGTGCGACTTCACCCTCACAGGAATTAAATTTAGCCCTAAATATTGTCTTTAAGTGGCAGCAGGCAAAGGAGAATCAAAAACACAGGCTTGGTGTCAGAAATGCATCTGAGATTACTCTTGACACCATCTGATCCAAGAATCTGAAAGTCTAACCACTTTTTCTTGTATTTATCAGATGGGTTCCCTGTCCCAGGTTACTCATTTCAGATTCCCATTTTGCCAAAGGATGTTCTCCTGCACCTGAAGAAAAGCAGGAATCCTGTACCACTTTCTTAGCTTTGAACACAGCAGTATTGTCATCATAAAACATGACAACCCCAGAAGCAGATCCGAAGTGTTCTACAGGCTCTGAAATTGCATATTCATGTTGGGTTTTCATTCCCCTCAGAACCAGTGTCATTCTTCTGGCTGCTGAAACAAATCACAGAAACAGAAGGTCTGTGGGGGTCTGGCACATCAAATCAGGACTGTGGGAGATGCTGAAAAGGGCACTGATGCTTACTGATGCTGGATTGAGCTATTCAAAAATCTGGAGTGCAGCATTGTGAGAACTGATGTGTTTGATAGAGATGATGCCTGTCTGAAGAATTGGTGGTTCTTTGCCAAATTCGTCAAAGAATCTGAATCCATAGTAACCCTGAGACATCATAAAAGTACATCCTATCTTGAAACACAGAGGGGAGAGAGCAGTCACTACATTAGAAAATTAGTTATAGAATTAGTTTAAGGAAACTTAAATATTCAAAAACCATGTGGATGCAGCTCTTGGGGAAAAGGTTAAGTGTTGAACATGACCGTGCTAGGTTAGCCATTAGACTCAATGAATTTAGAGACCTTTTCCAACATTAACAAATCTATGATTCCGTCATCTCCATTGAGACAGACATACAGAACTGGAACACAAATCCTTTAAGGCTGTAGTTCAAAGTCAAAACTGGAGCCACACTAACACTCAGAGGCAGCATAGTGGTTTTTGTCATTTGGGTAGTACACACAGAATGCTGTAGAATTGGAAAGAGATACTTCCTATGCCCTCCAGAGCTACCTTTCCTGCATTCTTCACACAACAAAAGATTGCCTACAAATAACATATTGAAGGCCAGATATATCTAGCGCAGTACAAGAACCTAGGAACAAAATTTTCTATTTTTATGGTTCAATTTAACACAGTGTAGCATACTTTGTATTAGTACTTTTTACCCAGACCTGATGTTCTGTTAGGAGAAGACAAAGAAAGCCCATTACAATCCCCAGCATAATTGCTGTATTGCATATAGGATTAAACCACTTTACAAATGCTTACTTAGCTAAGACATTAAAATCTGACAATACCTGTTGAACCTCAAAGATAACTTTCTACCACAAGAGGTGTAGTATTTGCATGAGGCTTACACTTCATTTTAGTTGTCATGGGCATTCTGTAGGAGTCATGAAGTGCTTGTCCTGTTACATGAAGGTATTAAAAAAATGAAATGCTGGCAATAACCCACAGATTTAGTTATCATCTGCCTGCAGTCATGATGGCAGTCTACATTGTTGAGAACTTACAGATTTTAAAGAAGTATTTTCTCTCAAAACAGTGGTAGTGCTTAAAACAAAGTTCGTCTTAGTGCACGTAGAGAGGAAGAAAATGTTGCTTTAGGTTTTAGCAATGGCAGAGCTATAAAATAAGTTATATCTGTACACACTACAGAATGAAAATAATTCACTAACAATCCCCTTCACAATGATAGCCAGTCACCAGAATGTCAGACAAAAGGCTGGAAAACTTTATTGAATCAGATGCTTGTCAGTCTTCCGACAAATGTGTCAGCTATGGGCATTTCAGTCAGTAATTTCAGTAACAACCAAATGGCCTTTTGTACACTGCACATGAAGACAGCCTTCAATTGGCACAGAAAACAATAAATCCCAGGCTTTTGAACCTTTAATTCTCACTCTTTTTTGGACATGTTGGAAGAGATAAATGGGAACTTTGCTGGTCTCCTTGCTCACATTGATCCAGAATGTAATTTTATTCAAAAATTTTATAAATTGCATGCCTCATTTGAAAATCTGGAATCAAATGTTGCCTTCCAATGTAGGTCATCAGCACAATTCTGAGAACAACTTCAAGACAGCAGGCTGTATGCACAGCATAACAATGCTCACAAATAACTACCCAACAGCAAAGACAGGCACACTGTATCAAAACTCAGTTTGAGGGATGGGCTGGAAATGTTCAGATCCAGAATGCTTTGAAGCTGAGTGCTTCATAAATGCATTGCTTTGGGCAAGACGAATGTATCAGCTGTACTTCTGTGGGTAAAACCCTGTCAGTCACAGTCTGCTTAAAAAAAAAAATCAAACACTGCAACAACAACACCACCCCACAAGTCACCTTTCCTCTCCAAAGAATCACAAGGGATAGAGTCAGAGGAGGGAGAAATTCAAATCAAAATAATAGTCTCCTTAGCAGCAGTAATTCTGCCAATTTATTGAAATTATGCCAAGTTTACTCCTGATTCACATGGCAGCATTGGTGAAAATCTGGATGTACAGAATTCAGTCAAGGAAAAGAAGCCAGAAATCTTATTTTCTAAAGTAAATTTTTGCACTTTTGATAACCCTGATTCCTAACATTCGTGTCCAAAGAACAAAAAAGGTGGACAAAAATGGACCATTTCAAACATGTATGCCAATTATGATTATCCAGGAGAAGTACCCTTCTACTGACAGGCCAGCTGGCTGCTGTTTCATTACTCAACACCTAAACTATCACTTCATATGATCAGTATTTTAGATGGAGAGCAAATAAATCTCTTGGGAGCACTAGCATAATGCTGGCAGTTCTTAACAAGACATTAAAAAACAAAAGCTTAAAAAAAAAAATCTGGGCTCACAGAGATGACATATTGCTCAGGTTTATTTCCAGATGGCCCAGAAAGGATCGATTTGCAAGTCCAAAAGAGATTTGGTTCAGGAACTCCTCCTGTCACTTCTGTCAAACAGTGCCCTTGTGATAAATTGTCGTAAAAGTTTGAGAGACTGCTATTTCCTACATTACAGAGAGGAACTCTGTATTACATTATCTTTTCCCTGACTTTCTTAGAAATACTGAATGTACATTTAAGATGATTGGGAAAAGAAGGAGAATTTATGAGATTCTAATAGTATATATCTGCTAAAAAAATAAAAGAAAAAATTGTAGTTACTGTAAAAGCTGCCTCTTGACAAATTTGAGTCTATAATTCAATTTGTTCACGTAACACAGCATACTAGATTATTAGTATTAAATAAGTTACCTAACTGCACCTTTTTTTAATAGAATTCGGTGTCTCAAATTGCTTTTCTTCTTGTTTTAGAAAACAAATTTTGCAGCTTACAGACAGTAAAATGATAGCTGTTATAAAATTACAGTATGGCAGAAACATATTGATCTGCTTTCAGTACACTGAAGCTGAGACAGGAATGCATAGAGGTCTGTGGTGAGTCTTGCTATCAAAACTACTTTCCTTCAGAATGTCCACCTATTATAATTAGAATAAATAGCCTATAAATAGAATCTAATGCCATTGGAAAAAGCTTACAAATAAAGTTGCTTTACTCTTAGCACAGATGAAAAATTCAAGAAATAAACAGCAAAACCTGAGTATTAACACATAAAAGCCTTAAAAAAAACCAAAAAACTGTCCTAAAAAATAAAAATAGTATTTCAAATTACTCTCGTATCCCTTTTCCCCTTCACAACATCAGACCTTCAAGAAAGGAAAATTTTTCACACACCAAAGCTAAGCCAATATTAAATTTGTAAGTAATAGAAGACTCCCAAGATTAAGAAGCCCCCAGCTACAGCTTAGAATTATCATTCTTTAAATATTATGAAAGAGGCAAGCTGAAAATCAGAGAAAAAAAATTAAAAACTGTGAGGAGGGAATTTATTCAGGCTGCTGATCAATCTACAAACACTAATTGATGAAAGTGGTGTTCTGGCAGCCATGCATTTCAATGCATGCTTCTAAACAGCCATTTACTCTTAGAGTTACTTGAGAACTTCATCAGAGCCCGACTTCAAATACCATGTTAAAAGCTGTATTTCAAATGCAAAAACAGAAATGTAAACAGTGGCCCAATAAAGATGCTGATTTATATGAACTCATCACAGCCATGATTACTTCCAAAAAAACTACAGATTCAGATGCATGAAGAATAATTTAACTTGGAGAAAAAATTACTAAAAAGCACATTAAAATACCCAAAAAAACCCCCCAAAAAACAAAACTCAACCCACAAACAGCAACAACTACCTGAGGATTGGATTTTTTGGCCACCTTTTTTGAAAAGAGACTATGGGAGTGACCTCAAGCAAACACTAAGTCTAAATAATCAGGGACCCTGGAAGAAGAGTAGAGAAAGACTCAAAGTGAAGAGGCAATATGACATTTTTTGACCAAGAAGACTTCACAGGAAACACATTAGTCAACACAGGAAAAATGTGGAAGAGATGAAAGAAAGAGAGTCCACTGAAGGTCTGGAAATACCATTCTAATCCTGGGAAGGGACACCTGGTTTACAGACAGGTCTGACAAATGTACTGCTCATATAAAGTCATCCAAATGTTTCAGTCTATGAGTGTCTATGAGTGTCTATGAGTACAAATATGAAATACCTGAGCTGACCTTTTTCCTGCACTGAAACCTGTCACATCTGCCACTTGAATGTGAATATAATGTACATGGTAATATAAACTATTTCTTTGAATAATTCACTATCATTTTCATTTGGATGACTATGATGCTGATGACATTTCATAAATTTGAATGATTCTTTCTCCAAACCTAAGGGTTTGCTGACAATTTGTACTCTTTGTGTTGCAAAACAGAAAAGGCAGAAGCATTGTCTATGTCAGTTCTGCAGAGAGATGCAATGGAATGTCATGCTGTGGTTTGTGCCACAACTCAGCAGGTTGGGAGTTTACTGTTTTGAAATAGTTATCCATATACCCACATCACCTAGAGCTGTAACCTGACCTTTTTCTTCCTTTTTCCTTCAAAGCAGCAAGAAAGTCCTAGAATAATTCTGAACTGCTACAAGCCTTAACACGCAGTCAGTGAACGCAATAAAATATACACAAAAAAATCCTCCTTTTCCCTTCATGCATCCTCAGTTTCTCTGATACACACATACAGCAGGATAAAGGACATGCTTTTTATATTAACACATTCAGAAGTAGTCCCAAGAACAAATGGTATTATCACAGATGTGCGATGTATCATCTGACAGGTTACTGCAGGATGACCTGTTTTGTGATGAAGAATTAGGTGATATCACCCATTCATCTGGAAGCTTTCAGTATAGTTCCCATTTTTAGTTTCTTTTAGACATCATTTTGATGACTTCAACCTGGGAAGAGGCTAACACAGAGAAAATACCCAAGATATTTCAAGAAATGGTGAACAGAAGTTTGAACAAAATAAGCTTCAAGAAGTAATTCGACATTTGAAGTAAAGGTAGCATCAAACCAAGAAAAGACTTGTCATGTCACCCTACATAAATCCCACTCTTACACCAAAAAGTACACAGCCCAAAGGTGGTATGTGCACCACAGCTGAATGCTGAGGAGTGGGACATGCTGGAGGTTCAGAAACCAGCAGTGATCATATGGATCTGAAATGCAGTGATTCTGCACTCCCTTGTGCCAACCATAAACAGCCCCTGCTGAGGGAATCTGGTATTACCATCAATTATTTGATGGCTGTTCTTCACAATTAAAAATAATTAATTATACCATGACCCCCCTCTGATAGAAATGGAAGAAAATGAAACCTTTGTCTTAGATAGTGAAGGGCTTATAGTAAGAAACAAACAGAAACAAGTCAGAAACCACAGGGAAACAGATGAGTTTGCAGTTTTGGTGATCTCTGAAGTCAAACAGCAGAAGCCATCCCAAAATGCTAGATTTCCATGCCATAAAATTAAATAAAGGTATTCTTGATGAAGTCTTAGGTGTGCCTGAGAATATCAAGAGCAATTTCCAAACTATGTCATATATTGCAGTAAAAAAGATAAACTCTTTGTATCTTGCATACTTATAGACTTTATTCAGGAATATTTTTAGTAAACAGTAAACTTCAATCAGGGTTTTGACTGAAATTTCTGTAGATAGAGGGAGTCTTTGAAACCACTGTACAATACTGTGAGAGAGATAATCACATAAGGTTATGATTATGTACTGTTTATTCTGCAGTCTAAAAACAATATGACTTCTTTAAAGAAGGCAAATGACACCATAAAATGCAAAAAAATTGATTAAACACTGTCCCGGTTTAGGGCAAATTTNACACAAATCAGGATTTAAAAATTAATAAAAACAGGGGAGATGGAGCTGTGCTGACCTGTCCTAATTAAATGCTATCTTCAACATGAATTTAGACAGGAAAGCCTTTTGCTTAGGCAGAAAAATTGTATTTCAACACAGGCTGCCAAGATGCTTCCTCCATTTATCCTTCATGAAAAGACTACCCCTTACCTTCCCATTTGGATTTCCCTCCTATTCTTTGGACACTACTCCTTAAAATTAGGTTGCTTGTCTTAATGGTTGTGCAGGTCAAGGATTTTCTGTCAATATTCTGATAAGAAGTTCACTTGCACCCGTCATGAGCACATATTAATCCTTAGATTGCACCCAGCTTTGGTTTCTGGAGAGTAGAAGTGAACTTGCAGAATGAAGATTGCAGGAAACAGAGGACCGATTGATTTTTTTGCCCATCTGATTTAAAAGACGGCATGTAAAAAAACCAAACAGATTTGAGTTTCTTGTTCTCCTGCTTTCAGATATGAAGTGAAGAAAGGTCATGAGCCCATGTAAGAAAAGATGTGCTTTTTGGACAAATATGACACTGGTAATGTCCAAGTTGATGATCATCCACGTTTAAAGGACTTTCTGGGGGGCATGAGAACATTCACTGCAATTAAATTAAATGGATGAGAAACCTATGTATTTGAAAAAGCTTCTATAACACATAGAACAATTAATAAACAAGTTGCAGTAAGACCAAAAAACAGACTTATTTCTACTATAAAAAAATAACAGAAAACTCAAAAAAGCCTTCCAGACCCTCAGAAAACTAATAGAAGGAATTGGAAGGAGAGGCTCATCTTTCCTATTATAAGTTTTACTTGATGTGCTTCTCATAAGACAAAGGAAGAAGCTACATTACTTATCATGTTGAAGAATATTCTTCTAAAAATACACTCATCTCATACCCTAAAAACTTATGGGCCAAACTAAGGAGCAGGACAGAACTTACCTGATAGAGTTTGAAGACTGAATAAACACATATAAATCTGTGTTTACATACATATACATATACATCACTTTAATGTCCAGCTGTTCAGAATAAGGTTAAGAGTGTAAAGTTATAACTATACAGAGTCTATCCTCTGTCAGGTTTCAGCATTACAGCTTGCAAGCAGCAGAGGACTAGATACGGATGAGACAGAAGATGAGAAAATATCTGTCAGTCACTGTTTTATGCAGAAGTGGTCTTTTATCATAATTTCCTCATACACTTTAGTCTGTAGATACTTGTAAGTGTACTGCTGTCATGCTACCCTTTCTTCAAATGCATCTGCTAAAAGAAGATTTATGCTTCACATATAAAATCCAGCTTACATTTAGTTTTCTGTTGATTCATAATGTTAGGTCTTCAGCCACAAGTTATATGCAGTTATCCTTGTAAATACTTACACCATGAGACGGAGGATGCCTACACTAGGCTTAATGCTCAGACCTATGAAGGGAGTAACCAGAGAGTTGCTGGAGCCCAGTGACCCCAGCAATGCAATAGATACAGATCACAAAAAAATCTCACAGGGAGAGCAAACATCTCCATAGTGAAATTCAGAGAAGTGCTAGCACCCTGGGCTTAGCACCCGTCATGGCTACGAGGAAATATGTGCTTCTACTTTGAACTCATATCTGAAAAATTTTACCCTGGATGTGCACTTTAAAAATGGAGGGGGAAAAAAAAAGTCAGAAAACCACCTGGCAGCTTGGACAGAGTGGATAATTTTTTATTGAAATCACATTCAGAGCACCTATATCTAAATGGATCTCTATCTATTTTCTCCCTTTTAAAGGTGACCCATGGATTATGCATTCGGAGAGAGAGATGGGCTTGCAATCTCTCCCAGAGTTATTCCCAGGGAAAAGATCTTCAGCAGTGCTTACATATAGATACAGTCCCAGTGTAGACATATCTACAGAGAAAAATTAAAATTTGCATTGGCTCTGGAACTGGGAAGAAGAGAGCAGTATGTCTAGTATTGATCACCTTTTTTTAACTAAATAAAGAATTTCTGAAAAAAAAAACTGAAGACTGATTAGACAAGACTAAATTGTGTGTGTTCATTTACATGTGCATATGTGTGCATATGTGCATGTGTATACATGTTCATGTTTCCTTATATGCTAGGGGAACATAAATGCAGCAAAGATAATCCCAGTATTAACATTACTCAGAAAAAACTCTCTATGCTGGTAGGCAGTAAAATAAGTAACCACAGCAAGGAAGAGTCAGTCTGGGTATTAGAAAAACAATAAGAATATTTGGGCATGAAAATCTGTAGTAGAATCACTGGTGTTGGAGACAACCTAGAACAGACCAGCTGATCATCTGTTAGCTTAACACATACAGCCCAAATCCACTTGGCGGGGGGAACATCTATTCTGGAAGGAGGGGGAACTATTTGGCTTCCTGAGATGTGTTCTAGCCCTATCTTTTTATTGATCATGAAGAAAACAATGCTAAAGGAGAGCCTTATATTAGGAACACTTTGTTTCTGTGACTGATTCCTAGCCCAGTAGGGTACATTTTCATGCAGTGGTAGACTGCAGAGGTGAGGTGGTATGAATGAAAAATGTTGGTTTAGCTAACCTGGAGACTTCTTGTGACAATTAATCAGACATACACAAAACTTCCAGGACCTGGAAAAACCTAGTCATGTCATCAGATGGCCTTAAATAATTTGTGTGTCCACAAACAGTGGCCAAGTCTTCCTACGTCTGCTTGGAATTTTGGCATAGCACATAATGTAAGTCTCTAGTCTCCATGACTCAAGCAGTTAAAAAAACGCAGAAGATCCATTGGCTAAGCCACAGAATCCTCCCTAATGCCACCATACCTATGGTGTCCATACAAAGGACAAGTAAGTGTCCATTCTCATGAACCAAGTGTCTCCATTTTGAAATGTTGCCCAGGGAAAGTCTCCTGGATGACGTAAGCATTGACGGATCTAGTCTATTCACATTTATTATAGTCAATTTTCCAGCCCCTGGAAAATACAGGAAATTTATTTGCCCCTGAAATCACCATTTAGTTTCTGGGTACATTATAAGTACCTTCAACCAGGCACAAAGGATAAAGTTTTTTAAGGTTATTAGATATATTTTTAAAAAGCAATGCTGATGTTCTTCACATTGTAGAGCAAAAAAGTGTAATTCACTTTTGCAGAAATATACCCCTTTTACTAGCTGGAGATTTGACTACCCTAAACACACTTGAACTAAAATTATTGTCTTTTCTGTTGAAGCCTGTCAGAGACCAAGAGATATCAGTGGATTATTTTGAACACCTACTCAAAGAAAGTTATTTTGTACAATGTCTCTGATTTAGCTGGAAGAAGAGACACCCGTCTTAGTCTAAAGCACACTGTGTCGCTTTTCTCCATGGTCCTCTGTGCACTGATGAGGAGGTTTTGCTGAATTCCAGCCTTAGGACAGGTCTTTCCTCCAGGAGCAAAATGACATGCTGAAGTCAGGGCCATGAAAATGAGTGCAATGTCTAATCTGTTTGAGCTTCCTCCTGCATGGATAAGGGATTGATTATGCTGATTAAAATAAAGTGCCCTTAGACCCAAATTTTATTGTAAGCCTTATTTGAAAATCATTCACTTTATTCCCATTGGACAAATCAAGATATCATATCTTAATGGGGGAATTTGTTGAAGAATCTGTTTTCACTCTCTCTGTTTTTTCTTCGGTTTTCATATGACAAATCTTGATTGTAAAAATACTCTTCTCAGCCCCATTTATCTTCTGATAAGTGGCTATCTATTTTTCCAAAGCTAACTTGTTTTCACAACCTAACTGTTGTTCCTTTCCTTCAGTTGAATTTGTGGGAACTAGCAAAACCTAGTTCTCAATGGTCATTTAAGCTTACTGTTTTTCTAACTAATATAAGAAAATGGGAATTAGATTTCCTTGTATCTAATATAGCTCTTTTTTCTTTGTATGGGGAGAGTTTTCAAGTTCTTAATTCTTAAGATTTTTTTTTTATATTTTGAAGTAAAATGAAAGAAATATATGCTTAAATAATGAATCAACAAACCTTTAAGGTGTCTGAAGCTTTCTCTTAGCTTCAGTCTTATGCACAGAAAAAGAAAACTTTAAATTAATTCAGCTCCTTGCCTCCATGTTGTATCCAAGGTAAGAATAAATATCTATAAGTGCTAGCACACCCACCTCAAGTCCATTTGATGTTTTTACTCAGTCACAGGTTATATTTTATAATGAAATGCAGTACAACAGTAATGATACATGTTCAAATAGCACTTGGAGAAGTAGTAAGCAAAATTGCCTGTGACCTGCTGCAGGGTTAGAACAAAATCTAATTAATTGCTTGTTAAAAGTGTTCATGGTGGTTATGCATAAACAACCTGGATTTGCATACTCATTCACTCTTCAGGTTTAATTTAAGCCCAACAAAGACACTTACTGGAGTATACAAAAATATAAAAACTGTACCAGGTTAGATAGCAAATAGGATATGTATGGTATGTTTATTGACTCACTTACTGGTAAAACAACCAGTAGAAACAAAAAAACAGAGTATTTGCAACTTGCTAGTTTAGACAAAATTTTTATTGGCCATTGCTCCATCAGTAGAAGCCAGCCTTAATTAATAATGCCTAAAACATACTGAGAAAATGAAATTAATTTAATTATGAGAATTTCCCTAACAGCTTTACATTGTTTTATCCAATAAGTCCAAAAAAGTGTGAATAACACTTTAAAAGGTGAGACAGAGTAGATCAGCACTTGATCTGCAAAAGTAAAATAACTAGAGAACTGAGTGAAAAAGTAGGTAAAAATATAGAAAGTAAAACCATTAAGCAGCTCAAACTTAATAAGAAAATGTGAAGTTAGTCTACCTATTAAAGACAAGATGATGCAGCATTTTTATCCCAGTTTGGAGTTTTCACAAGTTTAAATATTAACTAAGTAGAATAATACAACTTTCATAGCAATCATCAACACCTTCTTCATTTGGTAGGAAAGAATATAAATAATGCAAGGACAAACCATTGAACCTTTCTAGTTCCAAACATTATTGTGTCTTATAGGCAGTCAAAGTATGAAAGGCAGTCACATGAACATTTATAAATTACACTGGCTAAGGCATTGTATTTTTATATTCCAGATATGTGTAATTAGGTAAGGAGATGTAAAATATAGTTCCCACACTCTATGGCAGTGTGATTAGATTAAGTACTTAAATGAGTTTTGCATGTTTAAGTGTTAATTATTGCTAATTACTAATCAATTAATGCATTTCTATTTTGTTTTTCAAAAGAAAGGTCATAAAGCTTTGCCATTGTCTTATTAAATCAATATTCTATAAACTCTTTTTAATGCCTACATATAAAAAATGTTTTTGCCCATTTTTCTTATTAATACCCTTTTCCATAAAGAGCCCTAGAGCACATAAAAATACCATTCGGGAGAAAAATGTAAGATTATAAATGAGGCACCATGCCCAACTACTCAGACAGTAGTATCACATATTTTCGCAATAAGGGTTGCTTAGAATCTTAGTAACACTTTGCAAATCACAGCTTCTAACAACTGTCAGCAACTGGCAGGCACTGTCAAGAAAAAAAAATCAGTACAAATTGACGGCTATCAGAGCAGCAGATGTGCAGTTCAAAATCTCTGATATTCTGGGTGGAGAATGAAGTAACATGAAAAACTTCTAACTCTCTGCAAGCACAAAGCAGACAATCTGGTTCCTTTTGAATACTCTGCAGCACGGTTCATCCATTATCAGTCAAAGCTGGAGCACTGCTATCATCTATGATACCAGTGTCTCTGGGCATGCTAGAGCAGTGACTTTCTGAAATTCTCTTGCACGTGATAACCACAATCCACACAAACTGCCCCTGAGCACCTGTACTATCTTCTGTTAGTTTGTCCCTCAATGTGTCTTAACATCCATGAATAAATAGAAAATTTAGCAGTTTACTAGAAGAAGCTGGAGTTTGATGGAAAAACAAGGTTCAACAACCTATAAGAGCCTCCAGAACCACTATCTTTTATAATAGTTTGCAATATCCAACACCTTAGCATTCACTGAGGGAGTTATTTATTTTTCTCACAATAATCATACAATTTATGAGAATTGCCTTGCCTTATACTAGTAAAATGAAAACTTCATTGCCTTTCCTATGTTTTAATGTCAAAACTTGGCACAGCAGAATTTACTAGTGCTGGAGTCATTCTTGACCATGACCCCACTGCCACAGATACAATTCACAAGCAATTTCCATTCTTCTTCCTGTTTTGCCCACTTCAACACAGCAGCATGGCAAGCACCTTAATCTTTTCTGATGAGTATAGCTTTCTTATGGAAAAAAAAAAAAAAACCACACAAAAAATCCAAACCAACCAAACCAACCAAATAAAAGTACAATTTGCTATATGTAAGGGCTGTGAAATTCTTCTACTGACCACATTTATCCTTCCCTATGATATCTTAAGATAGTTTGGAACAGCAGCACCATCATGAAACACATGCCTTAAACTGACATGGCTGAGACACAAAAAGTTTCAAAACTGATTTACATGTACTGAACTGGTGCATGCCTACAAACAACATTTGACAGGCTTGGCAGAGCTGATTAAACTTTGCCTTTGCTCTGGCTCTCCCCAGTCTCTCTGAGTTTCTGTTATCCCCTGTGAGTGATGCAGGCTATTGTATAAAATCAAAGGGCTACAAAGATGGCATACAAAATATAGCAAACGAAGCAACTTGCTTTTAAAGTAGGCTGTGCTATTTTGTTGAAAGAGAAAACCCTTACAAACCCATCTTTTTTTGCTCTGCATGGGAAAGAGACGTTACAGTTTTTACCTTAACCGTGTCAGACAGAAAAGCTACAGACCTTATAGCATCATTAATTTCTTTTTTAGGTTTTATTGATAGGCCCAAGAAGATTCAAAAAACAGAAGAAATGTTTTATGTAGATAGAGATTCAATTGCTAGTATTTCCTTGCTGGGATTTTCTTTGCAATGGAGCACGTAGCTTCTGCATCTTCTCTAAGACCATGATTTGGATAAACGGCAGAGTTTCAGTGATTATTCAAATGAAAATGCTGCTCATGGCTTCTTAGGATAAAACAGTGGGCAGTGGGCACCTGGCCTCTCTATTTTTTGCATATATGGACACCCTCCTGATTCCAGCACATCCATTTAACAATGTGAATTACGTTGTGTGAGCAACAAATTTCAGTGACACATCATTCCAACGTTATTGGGGGGGAAAAAAAATTTAAAAAGAGAGATTAGGCATCAGACACCATCTAAAATACCATAAAATAGCCATCTAAACCAGGTTAGGGCATATCAGTGGAAGAGGCTAGCACAGTCTGTTTTCATCTGCTGTATTACACAGGTCATAGGGCCTGGCTGTGACATATTATGTCTTGTGAACAGTAAGTCTCAACCAAAAGAGTCTGTATGGGACTTTGACACAGGAAAAAAGGAGTGGTGGGGAGAGAAAAAATAATTTTAAAAACTGTGAAAATATTAAGAAGGAATTTGAAAAAGGACCAGGAGAGCAGAGGTAAAACAGGCAAAAGGAGAGAAGGAATACCAGAAAAAGTGTAGGTGAATGAGGAAGGAGCATCAGTCAAAACAGAGCACTGCGAGTTGGTAAGGATAGCTACAGATGGCATTTAGTCCTTGATACAATGCAAAAACATCTCCATTGTTGAAGGAGTTCTCAGTGGTTCAAGAACCTCATGCTCTATGTTAGGTACTTCAGTGTGAGTTGGCATATTTCTTGGTTAGACCATTATGGCTGTTCCAAAGGGCCTCCAGTGTCTGAGGAGTTATTCTGGATTCATTTCCTCTGGAAGATCTCTAGTTCACATGCATCATGACCTTGAAAACTAAGGTCACAGGAGATGATGGAGGCAGTCAGGAAGGTTGCTTCAGAAACATATTTTCCTGCTTGATACCTGACTGCTAATGTACACACAGCCTCAGAGAGCAACATCAACATTGATCTATTGTCTGCTTAAAATGCTGACACCTAAACACAGAGGGAAACCAATATAAATGTTTGAAGGGTCACATATTGATGCACTCCCTAAACAATTAACCCCAATTTGATAACTTCATGGCAATAAGATTACTAATTGTAAATTAAAGTGCTATAGTCTTCTAATCATGGATGGATACAGGAAGACCTCTCTTCATACATCAGTTCAGTAGACTCAGCCACAACCCTAAATTATGTAAATAAAGGTATTATCTCAGGAAACATTTGAAGCCTATTTGGAAGGTGTAAATGACTTCAGTAGTGAGGCTGAAAATGACTCAAGCATGTGGAATAAAAAACTCTGCACTCACTGAGCTGAGATCATGCTATTGTTACAGCAGAACCATAAATATGAGTTGGATGTTGGCACCAAGACACTCAGTCTGAAAAGTTCTTAAATGCAAGTATGAGAAATGCAGGAAATTCTTCCTTCAAGCATTTAAGGCTGTATGATAAATTATAGGCACTGGTTCATTTTCCAGAAACTTCCAAATCTGAATATCTTGTCCTCAAAATATCCTCAGATACTTGCAAAGCCCAAACCAGTGCATTCCAATCGCAAAATTTAGACATGGTCATAGCCAGGGCCTGGAGTGAAAGTCTGGCGTAAATTCCAGGCTCCTGACCTATTTCAGAACATCAGTTTGCCAGTCTAATGAGTTTGTTTACCTGGATTCAAAACACCAGTGAAGGAAATTAGATAATATCATATAAAGAACTATTACATGTCAGCTTTTATATTGTGTTTGCAAGAAAAGGATGAAGATTCATAGTCAAGGTACTTGTGTTAGAGGGCGACAATTACAGTGAGCTCTCGAGATCTCACATAGCAATAAACAATGCACCTAAATGAAGAAATCCTGGAGATAAAGTAATACTGCCATAGCAACTGGCTTCCAGAAAAACTGACTGGACTTTTGCAGCACCAGCTGCCCAGAAGCTCCAAGATACACCAGGTGTATGTCTCCTGTGCCTCTGAACAGTCAGAGAGGTGTAAAGATGAATAAATACAGTGGCATTTTTCACAATAGCCAAATGCTGTTAAGCATTTCTGCTGCATAAAATACAATGAGCTGAATAAAATACAAACCATTTTTGAGTCTAGCCAACGAGCTTCGGAGCACACTCTGTGCGCAAACTCCAATTCCTAATTATTTACAGCTGGCAGTGAAATGATCATTTGCAATAGCCACAATTACAGGGCTACTCATTCATTAAGCACAGTCATTGTCAGTTATAAGGAAGCCCTTCTCTTTGCAGCAGCAGAGATTTTTAGAAGTCTGGAGAGCTGACAACCCTCCTCTTTCCATAGGTTGTTCAGGAGCTCCACAAAATCTGGAGCTTGTGAATCCAAAAACAAGCCTCTGAGGAGGCCACCTGGAGATCCTTCAATTTGTTTCCATTCCCAGAGAAACACTCTGGCATACAGAATTCCCATGGAGCTGTATCTTGTTGTTCAGCCACCACATCACACTCATGGAGGTGAATCTAGGACAATAAATATATGAAAAAAACCCCCAACCTGTCTCTCTGGAGATTGGGGGGGGGGGTGTTTTGGGGTTTTGGTTGGTTGGTTGTTGGTTTGGTTTGGGTTCTTTGTTTGTTTATTTGTGGGTTTTTGGTTTGATTTGGTGTTTTAGGGTGATGTTGTTGTTGTTTGTTTGTCAAACCATGAGGTTTAAAACCTCCTTAGACAGAGTAAAACTTGAATCCAAGCTTTCCATGTTCTGGAACAGAGATTTGCACTCTTGATTAGAATGATATTACTACTATCACCTCCCATTCCTAGTAGTGCACATCAGTCCTGATTTTTTTTCCTGAAACTTCTGCAGAAAGACAGCTATTAAATGCATGCAACATTCCCTTTCACATATGGCATTGACATATGCAACAGATACAAAAGCACATTAAAACTGCTTCTATAAAAACTGGATTTTCTTCCCAGCATAATACCAAAAACCACTGCTTTTTTCTTCAGTTATTATCAGTTTCTTCAACTTTGTTGAACTCTGCCACATGTGGAAAGATAAATTATGTATTGATTTTTTCCTCTGTTTAATGGCCTCATGAACAGAGAGGCAGTGGTGTTGAAAATGGTGCTTCTGGGAGAGAAGGGACATCACCTGCAGAGCATTTTGAATCACAGCTCTCTTCTGGGTATTTTTTTCTGAAGTTAACAGACTTATCACCACAGAAGCACACTTCCAGAAAGTGCATTCTGTTGATTGCTCCTCAAATTGGAGCAAAGGAGAGCCATATGCATCTATCAGTATAGTTCTTCTGCCAACAGTACAGCAAAACTAATGGTCCTTTTCTGCCTCTGTCCCACTCCCTTTGCTCCTTCATACATTTTATGACAGCGCACCACTCTCAGTGTTGTTGCTTTGTGGCTACTCCCATACCTGGTATCTTTTATGTGCCTATAAAAACTATCCTCCTAGTAGAGCTGCCCCAAGAAATGCATCACTGGCACTTTCAGCCTTAGGTGAGCAATCATTTCACCATAATTCATTGTGCCATGCACAATTATAACTACAATAGGTTACCTCTTTATTGAACACTACAAATCCTTCAGCTACTAATAGCAGAATTTTCAGCACACAGCAGTCAAACAATATTTCATTTCTCTCCTTTTCAAGCACATTTTGTGATGGTGAGTTAATTTAGCTAAGTTAACTAACACCATGAGAATAGTTCCCTCAAGGTATTTTGTTATTTCTTATTTGAAGTCCCCAGCCAGAATAGAAATCAACGATGCTGGAGGGTGTGCAAAAAACCAAAAAATTGTTTATTAAGACATTCTACCACAAAAGAGCTGCCACAGAGTTTTAGGCTCTACTTCAAAAACATACTGACAATGTCAATCATCATTTGGTCCACAAACTAAATAATAACACCTATTCCATGAGGAGCACTCCATTTCTTATCAAAGCTTCAACACCAAATTTTTCCTTCTTGTTCAACCATAAAAAACTCCAAACGCTTCATGAAGCATTATGTCAGCTATATGGATTTCTGATCAGAAACTAGCAGCAAAACAAAGACCTTAGTAGAAAGGGTATACTCAGTTTTTGAGAAAACAGCAGAGTACATCAGAATTTTATCTCACTGAAAACATTCTACATATCATGTTTGAATATTTTTTCAAGTAAAATGTGTGGCTTCATAAAAGAAAGAAGTTCTGTCCAAAACAAAAATCTTCCCATCCAAACACAAAAATTAACTGCCACCCCCTCAAAAAAAAAAAATCCTTCCCAGAGGCAGAAGCAAAATTAGGCAACTTCCATGAATTTTTCCATCTCTATTTGGGATTTGGCCTTTTTTTTTTTTTTTTTTTTTTTTTTTTTTTTTTTTTTTTTTTGTATGTTTTGAATGTCTGAATTTTTCAAAATATTTTATTTGGGAAAATTCTAATAAAAGTCACAAGAAAAATCCACAACAAGAGGAGGACAAGCATTCCCATTAGCTCCATCATTAATAGGAGGTATGTGGATTCTTTTGTCTACTCTCTGAAGAGAAGCCTGATACACCTCTCATTCCTCCAGAAGAACCATAAGAAATGGGCTTTGTCTTTGCTACTCATATGTGACAGCTGTTTAAGGGGCCAGTGAAAAAGTGACCTCCAGCAGCACTTGGGCTACTGCATTACTGGTGTGATGCATGGCTAGCATAAGGCAGAGAGCATTACACCCGGAATGCCCTAGCCCTGGAGGCGTGGAGACCAGCCTAACTGGTCAGAGGGCCAAACTGACATTCTGTGTTTCAGACATCTGTTAATGCCACTCTCTGCAAGCCACTGGCCTCTCCTTGACCTCCTGTTTCCGGCCTGGGGTACTGTATTACCCTTGCTCTTTATTACAAGTAAACAAAATAAACAGTCTATTTAAGGTTGCAAAACATCCTTTCAATCATCAAAGCATTTTCTTGATTTCTCATTCAGCTTTTATTTTTTTTTTTTTCATGTGTTTGTTTTTTCCGTTTTGATTCTCTGTGCTGGGTCCTAAACCCTGCTTCAGCAGCTGACTTGGATAAAACATTGAAGCACACAATTCTACCTACAGTATTCTAGGGAAGAGTTTGCAGTCTATTGCTCACAGCTCCTCAAACTCATTCCTTTCTTCCTTAAAGCTGAGTCTCAGTCCCGTGGAAGAGTTTATGACTCTACTGGAGAGTTTACAGACTGGGCAGCCCACATCCCTTTAGCTCATCACAAGCAAGAGCATCCCACTGCAAAGCTTTATGTGAGTCACTGCAACCTCACTCACTTGCTCATTCCTCCAAAGAGTTCATTTGAGGATTTCCTTATCACTTAACAAGAAATTTGCTTATAATTTGTGGGAGATTATGCAGTAGGCACTGGTAGACTTTGAACATTTAAAATATTCTGCCTGTCCTAAAAAATAGGATGACTGTGCACCGAGTTAAACTAGAGTTTCAGCTCTGTCCTCTACACAGAACAGAGCCAGCTTTCATTATGGATAAGGTAACTTCAAAAGCAAGACCAGATAATTTCTTTGTGAAACAAAGGCTCTTGGTAGCAAATAAATAGTTAAAGTATAAAGCCAAGACATAATATGGAAACAAAAGGTGTATCCAGTGGTGTGTTTGTGTAGAACATAAGAGGGCAAACACAGCTTCCTTCCAGCTCCTGCCCCAAAACTGGCTTCTGTGCTGATTACCCACTAATGCTCGTTGGCTTTCAATGGAAGGTGAAGTAACTAGCATGTCTTCAGATTTAAAGGTTTATGACATCTAAATTCTATGCAGTCATGAGCTGTTCCCTTCTCCCTGCTTTAATTGTGCATTTTTTTCTCAAAATGAGATTTGAAGTCCTGTGATGCGTGCTCATGTCCTTGTGGAGAAAGCTGGCTTCAAGGTCACCTAGGGCATATTAGGATCCTCCCCTTGAGGAAACGATGCTCTGTTACAGAAAGCAAAGATGAATCAGGGACCACAAATGCTGATTTTGCTCTAAATTCTGGATCTATGGTAACATGTGGGAAAGGATTTGTGGTTTGCATCTGAATGTTTGAAAATTCAGAAGTAATTATTCTAATCTGTCATTTTCTACCCTACATGTCCACTCACCCTGCACATTTTGAAGAGTCTAAATTACTGTGACAAAGTGCAGGGCTGGTTTTCATTTAATCAATATTATTTATAATAAATTACTGAGGTACTGAAATCTTTATTTTAGCAGTCATCAATATGACAGTTGATAGCTGTGTTGTGATGGTTTCTTCTATTTGTGCAAAAAAGGCTGTTTTATGAGTACAGAAAAAATGGAGAGAAGATGGGGAAACGCACAGGCTGAGAAATCCCTGAACGCTGAGATTTTTCTATCTAAACAAAACAACCCAAACCAAAACCAACCCTGTAAAGTATTTCTGTTTTGCTCTTGTGCCTGAAGGTACAAAGGTGGATGTTATCTTACCTGTATAAGCAAATGTAAAGCTGTAAAGAACAATGTCCGCTGATGAGTTTCAGGAAATCTTCTGCACTATTTTTCAAGTCAAATAATACTTTATTCCACAAATATTTGAGTGAATGACAAGGTATATCCAGTACATAAAAGCAACATATCTAAGGGTCAGGGAATTAACCATTAGGAAAAGTATGACACCTAAGAGCACAGTAGTACAATCACAATTTTGAGTAGGTCATACAAGTGTAGACCCTACCAAAATTCATGGGAATGACAGCTAGAAGGCTGAAAGCAAATCTATTAACACTTTGTTCTTATCCCCTTTTAGACATCCCATATCCAGCTCAGTAATTTAGTTAAGAACCACTGAAAAATGATGCACATTTGTTGTTACGTAGTTTAAAATTATGAGATTCCAAGAGATTCACTGCATCCATCACCATGTAAAAAATAATTTCACAGAGTTTCTTGTTGACCTGTGTGTTTCATGTGCAACATGATTTTACCTATCAGGGTAAAATGACTAAGAAGTCAACATCAACAAAAAACACACAATCCTACAGCATTAAAACCTAGTTTACTTTAATTTCTGTTAAGGTTTAAAATTGTATCACCTGCTGAGCTGGGTTTGTCTGCTCCCTACTCCTGCCCCACCTCCTCAGCACTTTATTTTTTTTTTAATCCAAGAAAATTATAACAGACTTACTGCAATAGTAAAGGCAAACATTTCAATATGCAGAGGTCAAGATAATACAAAGTTATTTTCCCAGAGCAATATTGATTTTACCACACCGAACATACTTCACATATAATTGTATGCTTGTGTTACTATTCAACAATGTTCATAAATCACTCAGCATAGCCAAGCAATTACTACTATAGGAACATTTATATTTTTTATTTACCTGACATTTTTTATCTATATGATTTAATTGTTGTATTAAAATAATTTAACTTTCCCCTGCTTTTTGTTATAGTTTTACGGTATACTGGGACTTACTCCAATACACTCCACTATTGGCACTACCAAATATGGAGAATTTGGGATGTTTTTACTAGAGAAGATAAACTTCAGGAGATTTCCCAAGTTCTAAGTGACAGATGACTTGAAACTAAGAGAGAATTACCAATGAAAATTTTGGACGTTTATGTCCAAATATATAGAAACAGTTTCAGAAACTCTTCTAAAGCTTTTAAAAAGCTCATTATGTGTGTTCCATTTTATAAAAAATAAAAGCACTTCAAAGCTGAAAGTTTGGACATATAAGGAACTTAAATCTCCATTTAGTCATCAAGAGTTAGTGTAAAAGGAGGATGCAAAATTCTACAAGTTGCAAATTAAGCAACTAATCTTTTAAGGAAGAATACAGAATTTGAATCCCCAAATCCCAGACTCAAGCATTTAGAAAATGTTCTGAAAAACAACAACAAAAATCACCATCATTAAACAAAATAACACTCCAGTTATAGATCTTTGAAACTAAAATCATGTTAATGGGATATTCCTGATAACAAAGCACAAATTTGTAAAATATTCATGGTCTTACAGAAAGGAAAGAAAAAGGAATTCTCATCTGTGTATGTCCAGTGAATAAGTCCATAATGCCTACAAATACCCACTCCATTGATGAGGCTGTCCTGCTTATAGTTCTTCAATGCTGGTGCTATAGAGGATTTCTAACTTTTTAAGCAGCTACTTAGTGTTTTGCTGAGAAGCAAAGGCCAAACCTTCAGTGAAGGAAGACAACTCAGAGACCTTCACCGCTGATGTAAGCTGCCCCATTTTACTTCTCCCCACAACACCTGTTTTTTGTCTCAGCTGCTGATGCAGTAGCTCATATCCACAATAAAAGACCTGATGAAATCAAGCAGAAGAGAATGCAATAGCACTTTCCTTCCCTGACACCACTTGTGGCTTTCTGGATATGTCTGAAAGATGGGCAGTTCTCTCTCTCCCCACCTCAGAGATGCAATAGTAATATATTCTGACCTACAAATGCAAAATGGAATTGTGATTTTACAACATATTCCAGATATCAAAAAAGAGCTGTGCCCCAGCCTGTTGGTGACCTGTTCGTACTAGAGTCCATTTCTGTTTGTGTAGTTTGTGAGCCACAAAGTCATCTAGAAAGCAAAACATCTGAAAGTCATCTGCTCACAGAGTACTGCTGGGCATTCCCTTAAAGTTAACAATAACTGCTTCAGGTTATGGATCTCTCGAATCCCAAAATCTAAAAGCCATGGAAGTAAACCATGTATCCCAAAATAAAGGGAATACAAGAGAGTCAGAATGATGCATGAACTAAATAGGAGGAATTAAATGAAGGGTAAATTACACAGGAGTTAATATTTTAATTAAAACTATGGTGTTTTGCTTTCTTCCAAAGCTCAGGTTTTACCCTCTTCCCTGAAAAATCCTATTGGTCTGTCTTCTCTTCCTCTACTTCATCTGCTGAGGGCTTTTGAATTAAGGAAATACTAAATGAGGATCTTTTCAGAACTAGACTGCATTACTTCAGTTTGGCAGAGTCCAGCATTGAAAGATATTTTTGCAATTTTAAGGCCTGAAAAATCTATTTCTGACCCAACCTATGATGATTGCAGTTCCCAGGTGATCTAAAAAATTAATTCAGTAAAAATATAATTTCTCAACCATTTAGTGCAAAATAAAATATACATGCTATCCAAAAAAAAAAAAAAAAAGAAAAAAAAAAAAAGACGAGTTTCGATTGAAATTGCTCATGATTATGAACAAAAAATACCTTCATTAGATCCATCTGCACATACTATTTGACTCAAAAGTTTAATAAGCTGTACTGGGCCTGACTGGGATGGATTTAATTGTCTTCAGGGCAGCCTGTATGGTGGTGTGTTTTGAGTTTGAGAATTTGTGATTAAAAGCTAAAACAGTGTTGATAACACACCAGTGTTGTCACTATCACTGAGCTCACTGAGCACTGCTATTACAACATTATAGAGTTTTTGTGGGTTTTTTCCTTTTCTTCTTCACAATCTGCTCCTGCAGACAAGTAGGCTGGAGGTGTGAAAGAAACTGGGAGTGAGCACAGCCAAGACATCTGACCTAAACTTACCAGAAGGATACTTCAAACCGTATAACCATGTGCTCCCCAGTAAAATCTCAGCAAAAGGAGGAGGAAGGGAGAACCTTTGGGGCTACAGCATTTATCTTCCCCAGGAATTGTTAGGCATTATGTAGCCTTGCTTTCTGGGAAGTGACTAAACCTCTGTCTGTTGATGAAAAGTGGAGAGTGAACACCTTATTTTAGTTTGCTTCTGCTTGCAGCTTTTACTCACCTATTAAACTGTCTTCACCTTGAGTTATCTCACTTTTGCCCCTCCCACAGCTGGGCTTAATGAGCTAATGACTTAGCCTCCAGATGGGGTCTACCTACCACAAAAGAAAACAATAAACCAAATAAACAGACTTCATTTTATATATAAGGCAGACATACATGATTATAGACTCCAGTTTTAGATTGGAAACTAGAGCTAGGTCAAGTTATCTGAGATGTAAAACAGCAGAGAACCTGTCCAGCCAAGTAGGAAGAAAAAACAGTCTCTCAGGGTCATTCATTAAATTCATCTGGTCTGATAAAGGCTTAAGATGACAATATCTGTTCCCAGGCAGCCCAAATCATTAAGACAATTAATTGGTATTAGGCATTAAACTAGAATTAAGTGCAGAATATGGTGGACACATTCAAAAAAAGGAAAAAGCCTTCCCTGAACATTAACATACTGATGATGAAGAAGAGAAAACTCAGAGGAAACTGAACAACATGTAAAATTCTCTATTAAAATTTCTCCTCTTTCTGGCTGGCAGAAACCTTTTTTTTAGGGAAAAAACTATGACCACAGCTGGAGGGCCCTAGGAAGAAAACTTTGTTACATGAGCACCTAATTGACTGATACTAGATGTAGTGATACCAGCAGAAATCAGACTGGCACCTCAGAAATTATTTACTCACAGTTTTTTGTTATTAAAAAGAACCCAAAACAAATAATCCTGAGCACTCAGCAACTTGTATCTATAAATAGACCGAGGCCTTTGTGCATAGCTGATGCATGGCATAGTATGTTCAGACATAACTTTATTCAAACGTTAGCTACAAAATGAATATTGCAATGAGAGCACAGACCTTACCTTACAGTACTTTGCAGGGAGAAATATTTACTATAACTTCTGCCTCAATAATGAGGCTTCTGAACTTTATCATTTCAACGTCTAAATCTATAAGGGGTGGGGAAGGAGCCCAGAAGGCACGTGAGGCACAGGGGAAGAGGAATAAGGAAGAGTCTCGAAAAATGTTGCATTGTTTGCTAAGGTTAACAGATCATGACAAATAAAAATGGAAAAAACACCCGAGATATTTTTGCAATCCTCATATTGAAGTCTGGCTCTGATCCACTGCACTGCACACAGTTAAAAAAGATATTACAAATGTGCATCATTTTGAGCTTTTAGTGAAAAATTCGTATTGACTCCCTAGAAGCTGCTCTCTTCAGTGTCATTCTCCATGAGTTGTGCTACATCTAACTGTTCTAAAATAAATGAATCAAGACATGCTCTTGGGTGTTCTGCAGCTTCTCCACTAATTACATCAGACCTTTCTTCACTTGCATTTGAAGGAGAACATGCAGGCAAAAAGGTTTGGGGATTTTTGTCTCTATAGCTTGTCTCATTATGCAGCTGAGTGTGATTTAGCCCATGCATGTACAATCAGCAAGCAGAACAAAACTGCTGAGCACCCACAAATACTGCTGAAATCAATAGAAACTGCAGGGACATTGTGACTTTCAGACACAGCTTATCCTTCTTCAGGAGTCTAGTCATAGGCAGAATGCCTTATTCTGAAGCTGTGTAAAAAGATTTCTGTACTAGTGGGTTTCATCTGCTTTATTTCCAGAGGGCAGAACCAGGCACACTGTACCAAAAAGGCCAAGTCCCAGGGCAGGGTGAGAAGGAAAGAAAAAAACCTCTGTCTCAAGATGAGTAGATTTCAGAAGAATCATGAGCCCATTTGCACACACAGGCAGCAAATCCACAGCTGGCAAAGTTATTCTACAAGCAACATGTCACTTAATGCTGCAAATTAACAGGCCCAGCAGAGGTTCGCAACAAAAAAAAATCTTTTATCTAGCTTGGATGAAGTTGGAGTGTTTGGATTCAAGGATAGTGCAACGGAGATATCCTACAAGGCTTCCATCTTCTGTTAAGCACTGCCATCAGAAGGGCGGGAGACATGCATGGTAGTCATAGGGGTCACAAGCATTTTCAAAGCTGAAAAGGCCAGGCTGTACAGGGCATCTGCCTTCATCATTACTGCCAGAGGTTGCGATGTCTCTGTATTATTGAGATGAGTACTAAAAAGGCAATGTGATAGCTGGCCTGTTTAAGGAAAGGCCCTTGGTTACAGTGCAAGGACAGTAGTTAACACTGCAAAACTTGTGACATCATCAAAAAAAACGAAGGAGTCAAGAGGGAAGTATCAGATCTGAAGGCATTAAATGCTGCTTTTCAGCAATCCCTCCTGGGTTTGGATTCCATCCTTTTCCCAGCACAGGTCTAAACTGAGAAGCAGGAGTACAAAAATGCAGCAGATTCCCTACATGACAAAAACAGCTAGCACATGCCTCAGGTGGTAGAAAGTACCTGTCAAGCAAAATTGAAAACAGTGGCCTCAAAATACTCCGTTGAGACAGAAGATGCAGAACCTGTTAACAGTTTTTTTCAGTAAAGTTTGAATTTATTGCTTTTAGAGGAAAATAGGAAGTGTATCCCCAAAAGATTCCACTAGAAACACAACCTGTGTCAGGGGGCAGCAAAAGAACAGTGGCTTCCCATGGGTCTGTGTGTGCCCATCCCACCACCCCAGCCATGAGCAGGGCAGCTACAGGGCACCAGGGAACCCCCAGCTCTGGGCACCTCCCTGGGAATCAGACAACGATGAGCTGGGATATGGGCCCAGCTTGGTGGGGCCCATGACTGGGCACAGCAGGGCAGGGCTGTATTGAGCTGGAGACCAGACTCTGCTGTGGCATTACTGAGTCAGGGCTGGGCAGGAACAGTCAAAGCTGCTGGCCCCACTAGGGCCACCATAACTTGCACAACACCATCAGCAAGAACTGTAAACAAGGAGTGCATTGCAGATTTTGGTTTAAATTTTCCAAGTTTCACAGCTACCATATAAAATTTGACCTGCTACTTGTAAACCCTGTAACATCTCTTTACAGGTCCTCACATTTATTTGTTTTTCTAGTGTAAGAAATGCACTGATTTACAGTGGCTTCAGTGAAAGGCAAGGTCTCATTGGAGCTTAGAGTAGAAAAATAGCTGTAAGGCTGAACAAGGAATACGAGGGTTGCTGAATGAGACAGGTGATTTAGCAACAGCAGGCACAAATAATGTCAGTGTATTTAATGTCATCTGTCTCAGTCTTCACTAAGGTCTACCATACCTCTGTGATTAGTGAAAGGGATTGTGGAGATCTACCAGCAGTCCATTAGGACTCCGGGATTAACTGAGAGAATTCAACCCACACAAGCTCATGGGATCCAAAAGGCTGTATCCTTGCAAGGCTGCTCTCTATTATCTTTGAAAGCTCATAGAGATCAAGTGGTTCCACATGACTGGAGGAGGGAAAATGTTGTATCAATCTTCGAAAAAGTCAAAAGGTAAGCCCAGGGAACTTGAAGTCTCACTTTGATTTCTGGAAAAAAATCAGAAAGCAAGTCTCTTTCAAGAGTGTTTCTGGACACATGAAGTAGATAAGATGACCATCTATTTAGCATAGATTGTCATCTACGATAAGATTACTAGATTTAGGGATGAAGGGAGAGCAGTGGATGTAATTTACTTTCATCTTCAGAGATATGCTTGACTCTCACAATATTCTTGCATGTAATTTATGATGTTATGATCTGTATTGGTAGACAGTTAGATATGAGAACACTTGCTTGAATGATCAGTCTCAGTAGACAGTAGATAGCCCATCCTACTGTGTCTGGAGGCTAGGAACAATTGAAGCACCACAGAGATCTAGCCTGTTCTTTTTGATATACTTATCAGTGACTTGGAAGTAAGTGGTTGTGCACACTTTCATCAAGTTTGCACATGCATCAAGGAGAAAGAGCCGATATGCTTTAGAGCAGGACTTTGTTTAAAGGGATTCCTCTAGACAGACTAGAGGAATAGGTCAGCAGGATCTTTTTTAATTTCAAAAATGAAAAATTCAAAAGTCCTGTACCTGGGAAGAAATGAGCCCTTGCACAAAGGCAGGCAGGGGAGTGATAGGCTGGGAAACAGCTGTACTGGAAAGGACCCTGGGCAGACAGCCAGCAGTATACCCTGTCAGCAAAACAAAAGTCACGGCATCCTAGGTTGTATTATCATAGCTAGTAGACAAAAGCACTTTGTAGACTGCACCTCGAATACTGCATCCACTTTTACCCCCTCAATACAGACACTGAGGAACTGGAGCAAATTCGGCAGAGTTCAAGGTGGAGCTACTAAGACACTCAGGGGGCTGGAAGATTCACCCTGTTATTAGAAACTGAGCTAATTTGGCTTGGTTCAGCCTGGAAACAAGGCTCCAACTAGCTGCAGCCTTCTAATACCTACACAGGAGGTCACAGAGACGATGGAGACAGGCTCTTCAAAATGATGTATGATGGCGAGAAGAGAGACTGAGGCTGGCTGAAGGGAGGGTTTTTTTCACCGAAAGGGCAGACAGTCATAGGAACAGGTTACTCAGAAAAGTTGTGCAGTCTCCTTCCTTGGAGATTTTTAAGTATACAAAGTATATAAAATTCCAAGTAATCTGGTTTGAGGTCATAGCTGATCTTACTTTGAACGTGAGGCTGGACTCAAGACCTGTTTTAGGTTCCTTCCAAAATCAATTATCCTGTTATACTGTGATTATATTTTCCGTCCAGTACAGAAGGTCTCAAAATCTCTTTGCATTAAGGCTTTGGCTCCATGCAAGCACATCTTTTCCAGAATATGCTACATCATACAACACCTATGAACAATCAAAACTGGAAATCACAATTGAATCACAGAATCGCAAAAGCGTTTAAGTTAGAAGGGTCCTTGCAAGATGTCTAGTCAAATCCTTCTGCTCAAGTTGGATCAGGTGGAATAGGCTTCCCAGGAAAAGCAACATATGCAGAGAAATTTTTCATTTGTTCTGCTAAAAGTAAATTTCTCTCCTCTTCAGACACCCTTATTTAAAACAAAGCAAAATAAAATAAAACAAATCAAAAAGCCAGAGCATCCAGTGACTTCTTTACCTGTAAATACCATCACAGAAATCAGTCAATTGTCTCATCTGAAGAGCAGCAAAAATACACCAAGAATTCCTAACAAACTTGGTGAAGTCCCAGGACTGTGAAAGTCTGACAGAAGAGGACTAAAGCAAAGGACACATATATTCTATGAAAACAAAATGGAACTGGTCTCAGGCAAACTTTCAGGGGCTTACTTTCTTTTGAACTCATTGAAACATATCTGCAACATATGTAGCTGTGTTGAGTAGAGCAACTGGAAATAGTGCCATGGATCCCCAGGCTGGAATTGTCAAATGCTCTAATAGCAGAGTAGATTAAGACATTTTTGAATTTAAAATGTTACCTGGGACTTGATACCCATTTGTGCATTTGACTTCATACATTCTGAAATATAGTTTCTGCTCACCTTGATACAGGCATTGGAGAAAGAAAAAAACAATTAATTAAAAAATATGGAGGAAGGACTTAGGAGTTCCCCTAAAGTTGCTTGGGAAGGTGAATTCTAAATATACTACAGAATAAAATTACAACTTTATATATATTGAGACAGTATATTTCTCCCTCAAATAGGGTTACACTTTCTCACCTGAAGTGCCAAGTGATTTACTTAGCAACTGATTAACTTTTAATTTCATGATCTCTAGCCAGTATTTCACCTAAAATAGAGAAAGTTATCATTGTTCTTGTTAAAGATCTGGAGATTTACTCTTTTGCTTTCACAGCTCAAGAACTATTATTATAATTGAGATATCAATGAATTCTTCTGTGTCTACCATGTAATATAATGTTTCCTAAGTGAATTATAAATACAGACTTTATAATAGGACTCTCTTCAAAGGTAGCTAAGTTTCCTAAGGTGTCACTTTATACCCAGATAAATCTTAACTTAGCCAAACAAGGACTAATCTGTAGCATATATGCTGTTATCTCTCTTATCTGATTAAAATAGAAGTTATCAGTACCAATAAAGCAGCTTATCCCTGCTTCTCTCCTCTAGACATGAAATCCCTCTGCTGCTTCCAGTAGAACATTGCATTCATGTGCCTTTGTTCCAAATAGATTATATACTTTTTCCACTAATGCATATTAAAATAAAAGGAAATAGACTTGCAAGTATGTGAAGGACAAAAAGTTAATCGGGAATACTCAGCAGAGATTTACCAAGTGCAAATCATCTGTGACCAACCCGATTGTCTTCTATGATGAAATGATGAGCTGCATGGTCCAGGGGAGAGCGTTTGATACACTCCACTTTGGCTTTCATAGGGCTTTTGACACAATCTTCCACAGAAGCTCAGAAAGCTGAGAAACTGTGGTCTGACTGAACTGTTAGACGTATTGAAATCTGCCTGGACCCTGGGCTCACAATAATCAATGGCTCAAAGGCCAGCTGGCAGTCAATAACACAATGAGAATCAGGGAGATTGTTCTGGGTCTGACATTGTTCCTCGTCTGCATCAGCAACCTGGGTCATAAGGAAGAATGTACTAACTAGAAAATGCAAGGACAGTACCAAATAGAGGAAAAGTTGTTTCATTGAACGGTAGAGTCTTTATTCACAGCAGTTTGAGAAACCTGTGAACTAGAGCAAGAGGAATTTCCCAAAGCTTAATAAGCAGAACTGCAATGTTCTGCACTTGGGGACGAATAATCTCACACACAAGTACATCTGGAAAGTGGCTGCCTGACTGACAGACCTGCTGAAAGTACCAGGGGCCACAGCAGGTGCCAATGTGAATATGAGCCATGGTGCAGTGTCCCTGTGAAGCTGGAAAGCCACAGTGAGGGCCATATTGAGGAAGCCAGCAGGTCAAGGGAGCTCCTGCACTGACGAGACACTGTCTGGAAAGCTGTGCTCAGTTTCGGGCTCTGACATTCATGAAAGATGATGAGGAACTGAGTAAGATCCAGTAGAAGGCTATAAGGATGGCCATCACTTGGCTGCTTAGAAGCAATCACTAATTAGAAGTAATTCTAAGAGAGAGCTGGAATTACATAGTCTGGCAAAGAGGGAGATCTAACAACAGCCTACAGCTGCTTGAGAGGTAGCTCCAGCGACCACAGAGACAACCTCTCATCAGATATGGCCAGTGGCAAAACAAGGGCCAACGGGGAGTGGTTGAAGGTAGGAAGATCAAAGGACATTAAGAAAAAAATTTTCACTAGGAAGGTAGTTAAGCACTAAAATATACTCTTCACATAGGTGGAACCTCCAGCCTCAGAGGTTTTCAAGGTTTTCACACAAAACAGATCTAGACTCACTAACAGTCCTGCTTCAAGCAGAAGGATGGACTCGATGGCCTCCAGGGGCCACTTCCAAGCAAAATTTTAATGATTTTGTGAGAATTTGTGAAAAAAGACTGCACTGACAAGTGCAATTTGCTTTTTGGACTAATGTTTAGAAGGGTTGTAGAATATGCTCTCTGCTCATGAAGTTTCTTGAATAAATGTAACCAGTAGGATTAAGGACTAATCCAAAATGGTGAGATCTTCATATTACAATGGAAGTTGTTTAGGACAATTCTTCACCTATTCAAGAAGAGCAAGCATTTACTGAATTATAAATCAACATGGAAAGGCAGTTTTCCATAGGCAGAATGTGGCCTAGACTTTAATCAGAGTACAGCGTGTAATGCCATTCCAGAACCTTCTATAATATATGAAACATATTTTTGGTTTAATAGCCATGGCACCTTCAACACAGGAGTGCCAAAAGTGTCCAATATTTGTTCACAGTAAAGAATCATGAACATTATTCTGTCAACTTTTTGGCAGCTCTCCCATGCAAGAATTTTTTTTATTTTTTTTTAAATGCGACTGAAATGTGTCTGCCACCAAATAAAAATAAACTAAAAAAAATAAACAGCAAATCAAAACAGTTTGTTTCAGTCTGTTAGAAAGTAACAAGATACAGAAATTTGCTCACATCTTTCAATAAAAATGTGGGACAGCATTGCATTTCAAATGTAAAATGGTAAACACATATCAATATATTTGGTTTCTTCTTCCTGACTAAAAAGGAAACCCCTGGATATGATGCCTGTCCTGGCAAACTCTCAGCTAAAAAGCCTGCCTCCTACCATGTTCATTACTTAAGAGCTGCATATGTCAGTATTATGCCAAAAGCTTAAGTGGTTTTTCCTGCTGTTGGTCAGAGATTTCAAATAATAAAAAAATTATAAACTGGTATGTAAACTGCATAATTTTTGAGACCCTTCAGCAAAACAGTTTTCTTTTTAATCATTCCACTTAAATCAAGCCACTCATCTTTAACAAAGCTAATGAGCTACTTAGTACTGCTGCTGCAGCCATTCAGTTGTGCTGACTTTAATAGTATATAAAGCAACATATTGAGAGAAAACAGGAATAAAAAAGCCCACTTGTGGTGGAATTATAAAATGGTTTATAGAAAATCCTGGAAACTCACAGAGAATATGCAGAACTCGTAAAAAGTACTAAATTAGCTGCATGCGCCTTTATCAATAAATTAAAGGCAAGGCAAGGGCTCAAATACCAGTCTCCACTCATCCATAACATTTAATTGCTAACTTGTATACTCCATCAACACTTGACAATTAATATTCCCACAGACAGTGGGAGATTAAGTACAGTCTGCAGGATAAGAGAGGTCAGGGACAGTGTGTTGTGAATGCATAAATGCACTATGGTCCATTCTATTTTCTACCATGGGCACAACCCTCGAGTTTTCAAGAAACCTGTTCAAAACAAGAATCAGCATTACACTCTCCTGTGCCCCAGAATCAGAATGGATATCAAAACCACAGATAGTATCAGCTAGCACCAATCCAACTAGTTTGTCCTTACTTTAGAATTAGATCTCCAGCATGTTTTACGACACTACACAGCTCCTTCAAGGAGCAGAAGGTCTGGCATTCACTGCTGTAACCACAGCTCACAAAAACATTCCTGATAAGTCAAAAATGCGCAGCCTGGGTACTGTACTGCTGACAATGCAGCCACAGCAAGAAAGAGCCAACCTCACTGGGTAGAGTTTTTAACCAGTTTCCATTGTGTGGCTTTCCTGCTGCCGCAGTAATATTGACAGTACCTGAGCTCAGCAGCTTCGAGCTAACTCAACCCATTCACCTCAAGTGCAGCTGCTATAACACAGGCATACCACAAAGCCCAGCTTTCCTAAGCCAGGGGTCTTCAAAGGCTTCTCTCAGCTGCTGGCCAGCCCTGGAGCCCAGGCTGGTTGAGGCTCATGGGACACACAGAGAACAGCTCACAACCTGCCTTTGCGAAACAGAGGCTGGCGTGATGTGAAGCCCCCACAGCGTTGACAGAGATCCTCAGTGGCACCTCCTCAGGCCCAAACTGTACCCAAATACTGAGCATGCCTAGGGGGTCAGCCCCACAAGTGAACAAGCAGGTACAAGATTCCCCACCTCTATCACCCCAGAGGGTTTTTCTGCAGTGATGTTGGGCAGAGGGGAAGTAGCTTTAACCATGTTGATATGCAATCAAACAACTTCAGCAGGAAAGGCATTACATGTCCTCCCAAAGCAGGAAATCCAGATCAACATGCTGTACCTTAAAATGTAGTGCAGAACCCCTACCTGAAACCAATATGCCTGAGCAGGTCTGGGTAGCAATAAAGGCAAATTTGGTCCATGATACTGATATGAACAATCCACTTCCTGATAATATGTCTATAATCATAACAGAAAAATACTTCCTGCTGCATAATCCCATCAAAACAGTGGAATTCAGTAAGCAGCACATGACTGGGTTTAACTGCCTCGAAAAAAATATCCAACATTGCTAAGTATTTTAACTTCTGGTCCTTAACACCCTGAAGATCTTTCAGGGTGATGCCTTCAATAAGTCATCTCCTGAAGTTCTGATAATAAAGTTTTTATTACTTTCCTGCAAGTAGATTAAAACAAGTCATGCCTCTGAGTCAGGAACAAAAAGTGCTTGATTTTTTCATTTTCCTTCTAATAAAATAAAAACCAATTATTCTATGTAAAAATGGAGAAAAAATGCAACAAACCTAGAATTGGAATTGGCATCACCACACTTGAGTAGCAGAGACTTATAACAATAACAAAAAGAAAATAAGAAACGCTATATTTCACTCAGTGGAGATTGGTAGTCCTTTCACAAAAAAAAGCCTTCTCATTTAAGGTCACATGGAACTATTTTGCTAAGTCCTAAAGAGCTGCCTTAGTATAACATTCGTTTCTCAATTGGATCAAACTAATTTGACTTAAAGTAAGTGGGAGGAATGGTTTAATTAGCACTATTGAATATACTCTGCACCAGACTAGATTTTCTTCTCAGCGTCAGGCAGAACTCATTAAAAAAGAGAACTCAACCTTTTGCTCATAATTACCTTTGGTAGACCAGCACTTGAGACAATTTTCTAATTGCAGAAGAGGAACTGCACAAAGCTACCATTCAAATGTATATATTAATTTAGTTTTATTTTCTGCTCAGCCTTCCAAAACTAATTATTTAACACTGAGGCTAGGAAATTAGAGAGCAAGCCTCAAGAGGGATGGGGCAGAGGGTCTCTTCAATAAATTGCATTTGAACCTTGAAGTGGAAGGACCATTCTAAAAAACGACTTGCAAGTTTGCATAAGAAAAAATGCCCCCCAAACAAGCCCTGTGAAGGGCATGCAGTTCAGCACTCTTTTTGTCTTCATACAGCTGCCTTACAAGATTGGAGAGTTACATGGCAAACAACATTCACTTCTAAAAATAAAATTAAGAAAAAAGTAAAGTTTTGTGTACGGAAAAAGTAAAGAGATTTGACATAGAGTGATGGGGTTTGAGCTGACCATAACTACCTAGAAAATACAACACAGATTTGCTCTGTGGCAGCCAATAGAAGACATGAAAGCAATCACTGGGATAATCTCTGATGAAAAGAAGAACAAAACACACAGAGAGGAGCATGAAAGGAGGGTTTCCTGCTCTGAATTTACTACCCAGAAGGCACACTCTGACCTCATAGTACATATACTGCAATGTGCACACAAGAAACACTTTGGAGCCAGTATTTTAAATTAAATCTTAAAACAGACTTTGTGAATGTGAGGAAACCGCTTTCATGAAACATCAGTCATCATCAACTAAATGACCAGGACAAAGTTCATATATCAGTGTTCCTGCTGGGTACCCATAATCTGGATGGTATCTCGAGGAAAGGGCAATAGACTTACTAAAGTCATCATAACAACCAAATATTTCCTTTTGCACAAAGAAATGTTCACACCAAGTTTAAGACTTGCTTTGACTATGCTTAGAGCACAACCAAAGATCAAACCAAGGAGTGTTAATAGGACAGAAAGGAGCTTGACAGCACTTCTGAGAATCCTCAGCATCTTCCAAGATATACCTCTAGGTCTGCATGTTTTCTGGGGAGTAATATCCATGCTGTCTTGAATACAGTAATGCTTTCCTTTGCACAATCTAGCAAATCTCTGTCTGACTGTCGTTCTACTCTGTAGATCTCCATAAACCCCATTTACTGTGACTCCAGCTGCATCATAGATGGGAAGCTGCTATCAAGAAAAATTATAATCACCTTCTAAAAAGGTCACTTTCTCTCTCCTACATTATTTTTGATAGCATCTTGACTTGTAAATTTTTTGACAATAAGTTCCTGTTCCACTGCATAACTTTAAGAATTGTTTTCTTGATAATAGAAAGAAACAAGTTAATACATAACCTTGTTCATTATCAGCTGCAGCAGAATCCTGCAAACAGTAACACAGAGTACAAAGACTGGTGAGAGAGTCAGCACTGTGGCTAGATGATACCACTGGAAATTCTCAGATATAGTCTCATTCCAATGAGACTATGGAATCCTGCTTCTCAAAAAAAGCACTGCCAAAACACCGCACAAATTCAATCTTGTACCTTAACTGCCCCAAAACAGCACAAGACAGCAGAAATCTCTAACAGTATACTCTTCAATTTTAGTAAATAGTTTTGTCAGCCTTAGACAATCAAACTATTTTTCATTTCACCTCATTAATTCTAGTTTCTCTTTACCACATCTTTCATACAACCCCCAACCAATCCATTCATAAAATAATTATACTGTCCTGTGAAAAAAACTTGGATTTACCCCATAAAAATAACTACTAGACAGAAAACCTATGGTTTGATAGTATTTTCATTTAGTTTATCATAACCTCCCTTTAGTTTCATCCCTGACTGGGATAAAAGAGGTGCTTATTAAGACCAACATTACCAAAATCAGAAGCAGACTTCTTTCTCCTTAGAAACAGACTTGGAATCAGTTAAGCAAGGCCAAAGCTTTTGACGTTCTTCTCAAAGAAGAGACTGATCCAAGAATTCACAGTACAGAAAAACACAGGAACAATAGTCTTTACTATTGCGGAGAGTAAGATTTATTCTTAAACAAAATAAGGAGAAAATGCAATTTAGGAGAACCCTAACTACATGTAAACGGTATGACAAAAGCACAGGAATTATATTTAGCAAAAATAATAGCTGCAATTAAATTATTATTAAGCATCTTGAGGTTATACTTTAACATAAATGGAAAAAAAACCAAGATTAAAATCTAAATCATAAAAATTACCATACTTTATGTTGTTTCACCAGAATTACATCTAGCAAAACAGTGAATTATGCAATATCATATGCTTAATTCACATGAAGATTTTCTCTGCAAATTTAACCACAAAAGAACCTTACGGCAGACACTATATATTAGTCTCTAACTGAAATTCAAGTTTATCTGTAGCACCTAAGTGATTAAGTTAATATGATTCAGAATTGTTAAAGGAAGACATCTATGCAGGATTAATACAAGACATGCATTTCAGAAGTCAAATTCCATCATCAACAAGTCAGGTCACTGCTGTGCTTCAGAGCAGCATACACATAAAAAATATTACATATGAACAGAAATATTATTATATGGGTACCACTGTTAAGGGAAAATTATTGGGTTTTCTGTAAATATGTCTCCCCTTTGCCCCTACAAATGAGTAAAGACACAATGAAAAACTTGTTTGCGAAAAAAAAAGCACCAGAGGCATATAAAAATAATTATGATATGAATCTTCTCACATGTAAAGGCCCATAGGATTTCTTAGCTCTGATGAAGCTCAAAAAAAAATCCTTCAGTCTATTAACCTCTTGCAGAGTCAAGAAAGTAAATGCCTGAGGAACAATCAACACAATTTATTTGGACAGCATTTTCTGCAGTCTTAAAGAACATTTCTACTCAAGACATAGAAGTATCTGTTAAGTAATGGAATCTACACATCTTGTTATTTCTCCTTTTATTTATATATTTTAAAAATCTCTTTATCTCTCCTAGAAGTTTTCCCCACACTACCTGGTGGAGAGGGCATTTGTATACTTCATGGGCATTGTAAACTATGAACAACAGCAGGGAGGCAGGCCAGATCCAGGGTCTCCTGGCTGCATGGATGTATTAGTCTGACATCCCAATCCATGTGGAAAAGTCACAAAACATGGAGGAGAGGCATAAGCAGCACAGGGGAGAGCACGTGGGGTTTGGCTGCTGAGCTCTGGTAGGAGCAAAAGGGACAGAAGGATGAACCTTTCACTGCCTGCGGCTCCAGCAGGCTCTGGAAGTGTGGGAACAGCTGCCTGTGGAGATGCACGGGCACCGCCGAGGCTGGGAGGTGCTTCAGCCTGTCACTGGGGGAGTGTGGTTGTCATGGATGGCGATGCCTGCCTGTTCCCTGCAGGTTCACCACCTGGGCTTTGGGAGGGCTGCCTTTCACCCATCCTTGTGTCCCGCCCCAGTGCAGCTGGGGCTCTCCACTGGAGGCCAGCTCTTCTCTTGCACCTCTCCAGCAGGTGGGGATGCTCTGTGAACCCACAGGTACAGGTAACCAGGCTGACCACGAAACCAGGGCTGGAAGGCCTGAAAGTAGATTTATTTGGTTACCTCACTAGCAAGGCTGGGCAGCACAGACACACAGGGACATGGGCTCTGTTTGGCTTAGTTCATCCCAGCCATGGGCCTGGAGGGCGTGTTGCCAGCCGCAATGTATCAGAAAGCTTTGTATATGCAGTTTTTCACAAGGCTGCCTGACATATCCGTACTGCCAATAGTGTCAAAATACTATCAGCTCCCTGCTAACCATTTTATTTTACTGCCAAACCTCCAAATCAGGCCTTCTTTTTTCCATATATAAGTAATATAAAAGTTTTTTGATTTAACCATGATGTAAGTCACTTCTAAACTTTGATTTTCACACCTGCCTGGTTCCTATCCCAAACTTCTCTGAGGGTTTTGAACCCTGGCTTTAACCCATCAGTTCTGACTAAACCTCAGCCTCAATTCTTCTCCAAGGACTCGACTGTGCTCTCCCAGGTCATGGCAGGCCTTAGCAGAACCTCTAACTCCCTGCCTTCACTAAATGTTGAAGAAGAAGAAAGAAAAGTTGTCTTTATTACTTGCCAGCTATATGGGCTCCCCGGACTGTTCCACTCTCTCTGCTCTTTTTGCTTGTGCTCCAGGTAAGAGCACAGGACAGGGGAGGAAGGAAGATGGATGTGTTCAGTATGCCTCTGTTGCAGACTTCATTTGATGCTTCTGCCTCCAAAAGTTAGCAAGCAAGGCAGCAGAAGGCACTTTAATTAAAAAAAAAAAAAATTAATCTAGATTGGCTTCAAAAATTGAGAGACAAACTGAAGGTACTTGTTCTGATTAACAACCCATAGAACTAAAAAATTCAAAAGCTACCCACCTCAACCAGATATTCAGGAAGCAAGTGTCAAGTTTATGTCTTCTCATGGTGGGACACAGAAACACAGCCAGTGGCAATACTTCATGAAACACTTTCCACACAGATCTGCTTTCATCCACAGAGCTGTGCTGTTTAGTGTCCCCCCTGCCTCTGGCAGAAAAGGATGATAAAAGAAATAACACAACATTCAAGAAAACAGGGGAAAACAAACAAACAAAACAACAAACCAAACCACTTAACAGAGCAGAACCAAGACACCTGGTGAGAAATGCTGTAGAAGCAGTGCCCTGAAAATTGATTAAGACAATTTCTTCCCTGTGTGCTGAAAGGCAGCTACCTGTCATCTTCAAGAAGGGGCATATAATGGCTGCTGCAGACACCACATTTCAACAGTAAGGTATGGCTAGGTCAGATGTGGCATTAAAAGCGAAACATGGTAAGAGGGAAGGGGGATGGAGCTCCATCATATCAAATATTTCTGTCTCATTGAGTTTGTGAGAACAGCATGTACATTAAATTTCAATATGGTACCTAAAAGTTGGGGAAGGAATCACTGAGGAAAGAGAAATTTTAAAAGGACGAAAGAGTTGGATTTTTGTACAAAAACTGAGTTTGCTAATGCCTGTGTAGGAAAAAAAAAGTCTTTTGTTAATGACAGCAACAAAGCAGAACAATAAATCAACAAAAAGGGCAACTGGTGGAGAGTTTAAAGAATCTAAAATAAAAAGAAAACCCACAAAGGGAATTACTCAACTTTCCCTGCAAAATGTTCACCATTTAATACCATGTTATGCACAGAATATGCCATTAAAACTTTTCTAAATTATCTTTGATTCAATATCTGTAGCATGTAGCTCTTGCATTTGTGGATATCTTTAAGAACTTTATTTTAGAATTTTTAACATATTAGTTTTTGGTTTTTTAATTAAGCTTCAGTCAAGTAACAGAATTAATATCACTTTTCTAAGACACAGTGCGCATTGATATGCCGTATACATCAGACCTTTCAGTTAGTCAGTCAGAAAGTTGGGCATCTGAAATGTGAAGTAAACACAACATTTGAGATAAAACTAGAATTGGTAGATTTACATTTTAGTCACAATGCTGCACTTCCGTACCGTGATCCTTTGTAAAATATACTAGTATTCTGCCCATTTTCAACAGTATGTGCTTCATTTCACTTTTAAATTTACTGATGTTTACTCTTGTAATTCAGAAATTAAGACTATAGAATTGCACAGGAGCACTCTGAATAAATTCAAGATAATTTCTTGGTAGAAACATGGATAGAAATACAATTGTTGGCTTCTAAGAATGGTAAGCAGCTCCCTATTTTTGGTGGGCTGACCCTGACTGGTTGATGATTACTCACCAAAAGCTACTCTGTCATCCTCTCCTCAGCTGGGCAGGGGAGAGAAAATATAACAACAAGCTTGTCAGTCTCAATAAAGGCAAGGAGAGGTCACGCACCTGATACCACCACAGATGCAGCCTGGGAAAACTGATTTAATTTATCACCAACCAAATCAGAGCAGGATAATAAGAAAAAAACCCCAGTATTAAAAATATCTTTCTCCTGCCCACTCCTTCCTTCTTCCCAGGTTCAATATTGCTCTCAAATTCTCGACCACCTCTCACCATCGGTGCAGGAGGACAGGGAACGGGAGCTGTAGTCACTTCATCACATGTTATCTCTGCCATTCTGTCCTCCTCTGCAGAAGGACTCTTCACACTCTCCCTGCTCAAGTGTGGGGTCACTGCCATGGAAGACAGTTCCCCATGAACTTTTCCGGTGTGGATCCTTCCCACAGGCTGCAGCTCACCAGCAACTGCTTCAGTGTGGGTCTCTTTCCATGCAGTGGAGTCCTTCAGGACCAGGCAGCCCCACTGTGGGTCCCCTTCAGGGCTGCAAGTCCTGCCAGCAAACCTGCCTCAGCATGGGCTCCTCTCTCCACTGGCCCACGGGTCCTGCCATGAGCCAGCTCCAGCGTGGTCTTCCTACAGGGCCGCAGCCTCCTTTGAACACCCACCTGCTCTGCTGTGGAGTCCTCCGCAGGCCGCAGGTGGATCTCTGCTCTCCTTTGGAACTCCACCGTCTGCAGGGGGACAGCTGCCTCACCATGGTCTGCGCCAGGGTCTGTGGGAGAATCTCTGTTCTGGTGCCTGGTGCCCCTCCTCTCCCTGACTCAACCTAGGTGAGGTCTAATTCATGGGCAGCAGCACATTAAGGCCCTGAGATTTCAGTTCTGATTGCAGTATGTTAATTTAGGATGGAATTCTTAATCAGTTGTTATAAAAATTAGTTCTCAACAACATTCTAAGTATGACATCTGTTTCCTCCCCTCAAAACACAATTGCTTCCGATGCTGTGTTCAATGTGCCCTGCCGTTGCTCTCCTTTAGACTTAATCACTGTATGCACATACACAAATTGTTCTGAGACTAAAAGCCCTGTAGCTAAATGCTGAACCATTGCAATACTCCTTGATAAATAAAAGACAGATGCACTACAACAGATGTATTACATTTGGGTGGCCAGTAAAATTCATTCCTTTGCTGAAACCACAATTGGAAAGATCGCATTTTCTGACAGAATGGCCCCTGTGTCATTATACAAAGAGTATATGTAGTTCTGGAAAATAAGAGTTTGTTCAGGAAGGAATGAAACCACAATATTAATGAGAAGAATGAAAATAGTAAAAGGATTTCACATTATGCTATGAACATTGTAATGTTTTAATCTGTCCTGCTAACAGACAAGTGTGCAAATGGGGGACAGAGGAATGAGTGTTTAGCTTTGATTAAAAGAGCCCTCAGAACAAACTGAACTTCAGAAATGTCTGTCAAACAGCATGAATTTAAAAAATAGATAAATGACTATTTCAGACATAAAATTCAATTTATCATTTATTTATTTATCTTCAGTGCTACCTGAGAATCAACAACATAGCAGCTGTTGCAGACTAGTTATTTTAAAAAGCTGTAAATTAAAATGACAAGAAACAACCTCTGCCACAAATACAGAAGATTTGCAAGGAGCTATTTCAAGTAGGACAAAAAAATTACATTTTGTTAACAGGAAAGAAGTCTCATATAACAGCTAATGAAAATGAAAACAAAGCCATGACCAAGGGTGTTTCATTTGTCTCTTTATTAAAATATACAAGATGGATTAATAGCTATTATATTTAGCTTTTGAAACTACAATTTTAATAATGCTATGATCTCTTCCAAAACCTGAAAGGAATGCAAACTTAATAGTGCTCCTCTGATCAATTATGTTCAATTACACATGCGTGATAGACCCATTCATAGTTAACAGGAATGGAATAAATTCTGCCTAAATTACAAATTGCAAGATACTGTTTCTGCATGTTATGGATTTTCATTTAAAAATAGCCCTTCTTGTGAGAAGAGTAGCCAGCCAAACAACAGGAGATAAAAGAAATTCAGGAAGGAAATAAAGAAGGAGGGGGAAAGGTAGAAGGAGGCAATCTATTAAAATGCTACAAGAAACCAGTATGCAAGTAATTTTCCCGGTGAGAAGATCCAAGCAAGAACAACTGGGACTGGAATTAAAAATAATAATATCCCTCTCAGTGGTAAATATTCTATTAGCTTTGTAGGCTTTAGAGCAATAATAAGGGCTGCAGAATTGTGTGAAGATAAGAATCCTCCCACCCAAAACCAAAAAATCTTGCAGATGAAAGTGCTGGTGAAAATATAATTGCAAAAAGTGGCAGATTTGTTCAGTAACACTCTTTTGCTGAAATAAGCTCTTGTCACACATTTGAATCTTGCACAGGAATGAAGAAATTTTCACTGTGGCACTATGAAAAGGTCTGGTGTTTCCAACCAGAGAGCTCAAGAAATTTATGGAGTTCCAATATTAACACCAATATTTCTGTTGCTTTGAATTGTTTATCAAAGAACAGAAAAATAATAATAAAAAACCACCAAACAATTTATCTAAAAACTATCAGTTTTGTGTGCGTTAAACACTTGCTTATCCTCTTGCATAAGAATCTCCTTGTATGAAAAAGCAAGCAAGCAGAGCCTGGAAGAGGATGAAAGATTAAGCCTTTTCACACCTCATGAGGGAGCAGCCCTCAGGAACAGGACAGGTGGCAGCTCAGCAGAAGCAGCAGGTCCAGGACCGGTAGGGAAGCCAGGCTGCCGTCCAGCCAAGGACACATCGGAGCAGACCTGGGGCAGACTTCTCCACAGCCATCCCGGATATTCAGGATGCCAGGAGCTGCTTCCCCCAGATGTCCAGAACAGGAATCTGGTATCATTGGCCTCTTTTCTCAAAGAGATCTGGGATGAAGACAGCAAGCAGCAGTACTAATGTGCTATTTGAGGCTATTCCCTGAGAATGAGGTCTAGCAAGAAAGCTCTGGCAACATCTCCACTGCACACCTTTGTAGGACATTACATTAGACATTGTAATCCCTTGTTTCAAACCTGATGCCTGGCCAGCTGCAAAATTGTTGGTTGCATCAGTATTGACAGCAATTAAGTCCAATGAATCTGGTGTAAAATGTGTAAAACAAAATACTGCAAGCAGCCACATTCTTTCATTTCTCCTCATAGGATAGCTGGCTGAATCTCAGGTGGCTGGAACAGCCCACAGAGCGTCCCAGATGAGCCATTTTCAGCAGATGGGCTGTTCTGGTTATTGTTATGCCATTTGGATAACAAAGGTCCCAGGGAGGTCAAAATAATACCCTCAATGACTTTGTAAAGGAGAGTTCAGGCATTATTTTAAGGCTGTTCATATAGGAGCAACATGTGGAATTGAGTACACTGAAAATGCAGAATGAAGGGGAGCGGTTTTTTCCAAACAGATATATTGCAAACTCAAAGCATACCATGGCACTCAGAGAGAGCTGGGTGACAGGATATTTTCCCTAATGTGTACTTCAATAAATTCATGTACACATCAGAAGAGATTGACAGTGTTCTCTTTAGATGAATACCTTAGTAAACTGCACTTAAACAGAAACACAATATACCAGTTACTGGGGAAATTCTTGCCTAAACATTTTAGCATTCATTTAAAAAAGCCTAGCCATAAGACAAAACAATGAACTCAGACCAATTTGTAGCATTTGAATTACACTGCAGAATATCTTGGGTATCAGAGTGCTGCTGTATAATGGCATAAAGTCAGACACCACAGCTACAGCAACTACAATGCATTATTCTCTGTGTATCATTTCATTTATTGCATTTCAGGGTTGAAAGTCAAACAAATGAGAGAGCTAATCAATTTGCTAATTGCTAATCAATGTGACAGTGCTAATCTATCTCTTCATCTGAATTTTGAACAGAGTGTACTTCTTCAATGATTACAGGCTCTCAACTTTACTGTTACTTAAAATGCTGTAGGAGATAGTACATTAATTGTGATCTGGAACTGTCCCTATACACCAAGTGTCTGTTTTATAATTTGCTTTGAATTAGCTAACAGTGAAAGTAAAGTGCATTATGCAGCAAAATTTCTAATTTTTTAGAAGTTTACACTCATTTATTAGCATTATGTCAAACTGATAATTAAGCCTGGATTAACAGCACAGCATTCATGGGCTGCCAGCCCAAATACTGTTTAGTAGATAGGCAACTAATCATCCATATGTGGCTCCCAACTGTGCTCCATCAGATAGAACCCTGGTCTAAAACTCAGGACACCTAGGCAGTGCACTTCCCATTAATGTAGAATGAAACTAAAAATTGTCTACTTTTGAGAGATAAGATTAGAAGAAGACAGCAGCAAGTAGACTGCTACACTTAGCTGAAACACCCCATTTCACTTCAATATAAAATATCACCAAAGTTCGGACTATTTCAATGCTGCATCTCATCAACTCCATGTTTCAATCTCTAACAGCTTCTGCTGTTCCCACTCTTGCATTCAACTCTAACGAGGTATCATTCAGTTTTTCTGCACCTCTCCCTCATTCCAGAGGAAACCTGATTTCTTCCACGTACAAGATGGAAAGATTTGTCTCCTGGGAGTCACCCACTGCAATAGTCTTCTGTCTGTAGGATAACTACACCCTTGGTTACAGGACTGAGGAATGTTTGCAGCAAATGAGTCCCAGGACTGCAGGAGACGGAAAGATGGTCATGTGGCTAAGGCAGTTCAGTGCCTCCCTCAAAGACCTGACTGATTTGGTTTTTATCTCCTCAGTCCTGGCGCTCTCTTCAGCAAACTAAACTCACAACTGATCACTGGACATTCTGTGCATCCATTTGCAGAGATCCAGATTTACAGAAATGCTGATCATGCAAAAAGGTACATCCAAAGGCACTAGGAAGTACATTTTCATAAGAAAAAAAAAAAATCAAAGTATTCTGGGCCTTTAAAAGAACATACAGAATTAGAGAATGTGACAATTTTAGGTTTAAATCTCTTTGTACCCTGCTTCATGCTCTGCGAAATGAAGACAGTTTATTTCCTCTCTTAGCATATTCTTTTCACTGCATCTCTGTGGTACTTGTGTAACTCATCCTACATTGAGAAACTTAGTTTTAGAAATTGTCTCTTCAGGAGAATATTTGAATTATTCATTAAATAAGGAACTAGATGAGATATGGAGGGTTTGCTATATATATATTTCTTAATTCTGGCCATTCAAATGTAACTATCAGTGCAGAAAATTCGCTTCTATTTGCTGAACATTTTAAGGTTTGTACTTCAACATTATCCTAATGCTGAACTAATTTTCATTTCTATATTTCCTAGTTTTTTAGTACTTACACTGTTCCTCGGCTGTCCTAGAGCTCAGTAAGCTTTATATCACAGAAAAAAAATGATATAAGAGGGCATAGAAATGAGAAATATTTTTGGAATATTAGAAACTACTGAGTTTAGTTTCAAGTTCGGATCGGGCTTTCACAATAACTCACATTTTACGTGATCCTACTCATCGCATCTCAATTAAAACTTGTACATTTGCCAATAAAGATTCTGAGATCAACAGTTCATTTTTTGCATTTACTTGAGTAATTCATGTCTAAATCATATGCCCACTCCATCAACTTACCACACAGCAGTTGGAAGGACTGATTAAAGACTATGGTTTCTGTTGCCGGTGACAGCTATGATAAAAGCACTTAAAAGAAGGAAGAATTGGATCTAGTGCCATGAAAATAATGTCCTGAAATACAGCAAAGTTTTTAAATATCAAGATGAAAGTATTTTCCAACATGACAGATGCACTTGGTCTGATAAAAATGAAATTATAAGAATGAGAGCCCGGCTTGCTGAACACAAATCCTGTGAGTTAAGAAAAGACAAACAGCAATGTAACTGTTTAAAATGAAAAATGTTAAATATTCCAGTAGCCAAGAACCAAAAAGAACATTCAGTTTGGTTTTAGTTTTCCAAAGAAATATTGTCATCCTATTCAGAATTGCCATGAAAAATAATTACAGGAACACATGGCAGGGAGCAAGGAATTAATATGCAAAGGGAAACATAAGTGTGCTGCAGGGTAAGCATTCCTGTGATCATACTGATAGAGTAGTCCAAACCTGCTTGCTCGCTTGCTTCAGAAAACTCAGTGCTCAGCTACGAACTACTCTTCCTTCTTGCTTGCAAGACTAAAATGTTTGAAATCTAGCTCTTATTTTTTTTGGTTAAGCCGGTCATGCCTTAAGCAGCTGCACAGTGCATCTTAAAGAATATAAACTTTTCATGCCCTTTGGGAAAAGCTCAAACTGCAATGACTGAACAGTTAAGCAAAGAGGAGAAATCAAAGTGACTCTCAAAGACATGTGACTCTCCAAGAGAGTTTCCTGGATAAAATGAAGTCCTACAAGATTAGGAGAATTCACACAACCTGTTCAGGGAATACTCTCAAGATATTTGTAAATGAATACTGCCTTATTTTATTTTTTTATTTTTTTCACTGTAGAGTTTTCAGGAGGGAATAAAATGTACTCACCCAAGAAACTGCACATCTCAAGCATATTTTTATTATTCAAATAGACATTTTCTGACCTACACCCTCAGTTTCCTATACTTAGCAAAGTTGCTCATGGCTTCACTTTAGTTTCTGCCTGCATAAATAAGCATGTGGAAACAGCACACTAGGAAAGTTATGTGGCAACAATAGCTAAGGAAGATAGCTGAAAACCATCCAGTTAAAAATTCCTGATTTTAAATGGAGCGCGTGGCATTTTAGTAATCGGGTCACGATCATAGTTTAAAGAAAGGTGAGCCTTTATGCAAGTTTTTCTGCATGGCTGTTTGGTTGGTTGCTTTACTTTTTCCCACAACAACAAAAAAAACCCCCTTATCTTAAATCTCACAACTGGTTAAGAAAATGCCTATTTTAATAACTACTCTTTGTTACTACTGTCTCTATTACTACATGGACAAAGTTCTGACTGAGTAACAAACTCAGAAAAGCAAGTGCTCATTTATCAAGTTTTTGGGATTTATTTCTGGTGAGAGGATTTATTGTTCGTCAAATAACATATGGCAGTGTTAGATCATTTAGTCATTGGTCCAAATATACTTTTCTAATATTGCTCTTTTTTCATCTGCCAGTAAGGCATTAGTTATCCACCTCCATGCTCAGGACTCGAAACTATGTTTACTGTACTGGTGAAAGTTTTTGGCATAACATCAGCATGAAAGTACTCAAATATTCTTATGCCAGAGTCTTGAAGGCAAGTACAGACTATGACTTATGTGCAATTACTGTGTCCTTAATTCCATGTTAAGCTGTGACCCAAGCACAATTATCTGGCCCTTCTCTCCCCTCCAAGTTATAAATGAAGAAAACCAATCACGTGGACCCAAAGAGGAAAGGTTGAGCAGCACCCCAAAGCCCCTTTCCCGCTGGAAAGGAAGAGCAGCACCCCAAAGCCCCCCTGCTTTTCAGTCCAGACAGACAATGTTTAATAGTGTATTTAGACAAGTAACAGCTATTTAAGCAATGTGGGAAAAGAATCTCTTGGCAAGGATGAACTGCATCTACAGCCAGTAGACTTTGCTAGTAAAGTCAGTATAGATTAGATCAACTATCTCTTTCTTTACCAGTCCTCTCCTAACTTTATTCTGCAGTCTCCAGGAGATTCTTATACTTTACTCAGATGTGAAATCACCTCTTGAAAGCTGGACTGAGCAGCCTGATAGAAAAGATGTACGCTTCACTTGGATCTCCTTTTTGCAAAGAAGTGTCTGGGACTATCTCTGCAGCCTCACAGGAGTTGGGTCAGCTTTTAAATGGAATATGCTGGGGTTTTTTCTGGTTTTTTTATGCAAAATCAGAAGAGAGGAAAGAGGAACAAAAATGCTTTTTTTTCCCATGTGGTTTGACAAATACATCTCAACCCAAACTTCCATCTCAGCAGCAATTCAAAAATTAACCAAACTGTAGCATCTTTTGAGCAAAGCAGAAACTTGGACCCATAGGAAAAGCAAAACTACAGTTATAAATTGTAACTTGAGCTCAGAACCTAAAAGAAACGGAGATGTCCAAAAAAATTCCTTCAGAGTGAATCGTTCCTTCCCTAAACACTCAATTCAGCAAGCGAATAAAAATGCAACATTACACTCTAATTCTTTTCCCTGTTAGAAGTTTTTTCAAGATTTTGATGTTGATTTTGGAGAGAAAGAGGTTTCTCCTATCTCATTTTCCTTCCTCAGATAATATGAGAGTTGTCTGTTTCCCAGTCAACAAAAGGGTCTTTCTGATAACATGAAACCCACTGGTAGCATGCAACAAGCAACTGAATCACATTCAGCGTGGTTTGATTCAGGCTTTTGAGCTCAGATAATACAGAGACCTTAATACTAAAGTAACGAAAACCTAAGGGTTTTACTATTTGGAGAGTGGAGGCTTCAGCCAAGGATCAATGAATCAATGCCATTTCCAGGTTCTTCATAGAAAAATGAATCATCAGTTCTTTAAGTAAGTCAAGCCTTTAAAAGACCATATGGGATCTCCAATAGCAAAAAAAAAAAAAATCAACCAAAAACCTGCTCTTGTTAAGTCTAGAAGTTTTTGAACTACAGATAGATGAACAAATCCCCTGGAACTTATTTGCTGCTAACAGTGTCCCAGGATATTTAAAAACATGTCCATACAGGTCAATATAAACCTGCAAAAGGTGAGTTTATATAAATAATACTCCATGTTATTTTTATTATGTCCTACCTATTTTGCAGAAAATCATTTCATTAAAGTAAATCTGATGTTTTCTTCAGGAGAATTAATGCTCCAGGAAAGGCCATAATTTGCTGTCATCTTGTAATATGTTTAAATACATTTTCCCAGGTCTTCAAGGAAAAAAATAAAAGCAACAAAAAATATTTATTGTTCTGTTTAAAAAATAATTAAATCTCAGTTTTATTTGACATGTTATCCACATAGAAGATTAGACTTTTACAACAGGCAAAAATGAGATTTCCCAAAATATGGGTAACGTCTCAAAATAGCTTTCCTCATTATTATAATTTGCATGTTAGCATTTTCCAAAAACCTTCCCTTGTATCGCTATGTTTTTACTGACAAATCTGGATAAGGACAAGCACAGTTAATGACATAATCAACAAGAGGTGCACCAGTAGAAGTCATGCACTTACCAGGACCTGGATCTCAGTGCCTTAGGTGACTAGCTCCTGCTGAAAACAATGTCAGGCATGGAAATTTGTTCAAGAACATGTGACAGGGTTCTTAATACAGATCTAGACCAATGTAAGCCATATATGCAATCACAGCATTTAAAAACACCTGATTAAATGAATTTTCTTAGCCATCTTCAGCACAGAAAAATAAAGAATTAAAGTTTATCTTACATCCATTTTCTACTCATTCCTCAAGAAAAAGAATTAATTATGCAGTTTAAAAATACTTTGATATAGAACTGTTGCCTTTTACTTACATGAAAGGAGAAGAGGAAATTTTGAAAGAAAAAGGAATCAAGGGAATTTTTAGTGCATTTCCCATTGTACAAGAAACAAATGACCAAACACAAATAAAAATTGCTTGGCTCCAGCATGTCCAACCCCACCATTACAGTGAAGTGGAGAACTAGGGAAATCATTCCTATTCCCTGCCCATGAACCAAGTGCTAAGGCCTCTTTAGCTTTCTCAGGGACTCACAGGCTTTGTTTTACAGTGCACAGACTTAGGAGAATTGGTTATATCTGCCTTAATGCATGGGTTTGTATTCTACCTTCAGCATGCAATTCCCCAAAGCTGGAAAATAAGGCTAATACTGCAATAAAACACATCCACATACAAGCTGGGGTCTCTTGTTTGTTTGTCTCTACTAGAAAAAAAATTGAAGCAGTACTTTACTTTCATAAAGTAAAACTTGGGGGGGTTTACAAAGACTTTGATCTTCCCTTTACACCATATTCTCCCCTTTTCATATCAACATATAAGTGCCCTGGATTGCTCATCAGAGTAGTGGTCTCTCCAGATAGCTCAGACGAAGTTTGAGTTAACTCAAAAGCAAAAGAAGCATTTTAACGAATAAACTAACAATGTCCAAGGTCTTTCTTTATGGGAAATACCAGGCTATGTAAAGGCTCACATCTAACATTATCAGGCTTTCTTTTCCCTTAATGCATAAAGTATTATATCTTCCTAATATTTGCATTCAAGACAATAATTAGACCGGAATAATATTTCAGCTGTGAGACTATTTATCTGTGCACCAGATTTTTTTTAAGTTCAACACAACTGAGCAGTGATCAACAATAATAATACATATCGGTCGCTAGGAAGTCATGCAACAGCTTTCTGAAGGTAAATCAGCAGACACACAGAATCACCATCAATGCCAATTAGTAGCAGTTGGGTCATGTGTTTGTCCCGTTGTAAGTGTCACTCTAAAGGATGCACAGAACACTTAAAATGGTAGCTTCTTCAGCTTGAAGAGACACTGGAGCATGAGGGCAGTGCAAGGTTTACATAGCCATGATCTGTGCAGTACTGAATTTAATGTTTGCTTTCTATTCCACTGTTAATTTTACAGCACCAGCAGTGCCATTCAGGGCTGTTAAATTTATGGCTGATAATTCAGCACAAACAACTAACACATCCATTTGTTATGTTAGCCAATAGAAGAACAGGCAAGTGGGTGCACTTAAAACTTTACAGAATAGGAAATTGAGTTCAGAGTACCCTGATGTCATAAAACACCTTTATGTTCTTTTCCGAGAGAAAAGGAAAAGTATGTCAAAAGCATTAACTGACCTTGTGAATGCAAGATCCCATCCCAGGAATTACAGAAGCCTACTTTTTTTTCCCCCCAGACGTACTAAAATGTAATTATTGGCTGTAAACACAAATCCATGACAAGTTGAAAGCTGAAATTTTTAGAGAAATAAGAAAAAGCCCATTATACAAAGCTATATAAATGCCACTAATATTGGTACTGGCTGGATTGCTTATGCTTAATGACTGACTAAAGGTTTGAATTGTAATTTAGCTTTAATTGACACAAGCTTTAGGTTGGAAAAATACTACTGAAGTGAAGGTTGAGGGTTGTTATTTTGGTGGTTTTTTGTTTGGGCTTTTTTCTTGTTGTTTTGTTTTTTAAGGATTTGCTTATGTTGTCATATTTATTACAGAAAGAACTTTACCTATTTCAGGGCTCTTGGTGAATTTCAATAGCTGGGACAAAAGAGGTTTCTAAGGAGTTAGATAGGTAAAATAGTGTAAGTTATGATCCCATCCATGACACTTTCTCCACAGGGACAATATCAAAAGTTCAGTATCTGCCCATGGGGTCTAACTACGATTTGGAAAATGTTCATGGGATTTTTTAGAAATTGCATTTTCTTTAGTCTTCACCACTTTCAGATTCTCTTACACAACAACTTTATTTTTATGAAGTTAACCACAGTTGTGAACTGCCAGGCAATCTAATCTACTACTACTACCATTATAAGCTAAATTAATCAGCAAATGCCAGAAAGCACATTCATCACAGCTACTGGTTTGCATTCTGACACCTGCATGATGGTTTGATATTTATTGTTCTGATCCATCAGCTGGCACAACATGCTGCACAACACAAAGGCTACCTTCTGCATCTAAACTGTTGAGGCAAACATAATTAAGTATATGCCTTGTTTGGCTTGACCCTCAAAACACTAAATTCAATCCAATACAGAGACATACAACAAAAGGATGGTTCAAAGAAGCATCTTATAGAAATAGGCAGAGCAATTATTCAGCACACAATCAGCTTGATAAATTTATGTGACATATCAGAGCTGTTTCTTTAGAAATGGAAGAATTATGGGAAATCTGGAAGGTAGTGTAATATTCAAATAATATTATTTTTAATGCAAAAATATGCTGGGATTCTATGCATTAATCTAATTGGAAAGCTATGTATGTTTCCTTTGTTTCATGCCAAAAATATACTATTGCATAAGAGCGATTAGCCATTACCAAAAGACATTTTTTTCACAGAATACGCGCTGATACAATGAGTCAATCTTCCCCTACTCAAATCACAAACCCTTTAATCTTTCCGAAAAATTTAGTTTTTTAATTCCCTGAGCACAAAAAATTAAAGTATGTCTTATCTACCTCTTCCCCTGAATCCATATTCATGCAACTATTTAGAGAAAAGAAAGATGAACTGATTTTGGGGGAAATTTTAAAAGAAACATGACACTAGTCAGAAATCACATGTGATGAATCTCAGACCAAACATAACCTTTTGTGGAATTTAGACATTTTTGAGTTATAAAATATATTCTCTTCACCTCACATGATCATTTATACCATCAATGCTAACATGTTGTGCTCCTCAGAAATTAGTTTGTGGTGCCAGACAAAGGCAACTCCTGTTTAGGCTTACAAGCATGAGTGTCACAGACATGATTTTTGAAATATAGACGAACTTAGGAGCAGATTTCTACTAGTGTCATTATCTTACTTGAAGCAAACAAAGATGATGAAGAAATGAGCTCTACAAACATCTGAGGGAAGCATTTAATGATCTCCACAGACACATAGGTGTAAGTGAAAGCAGAACACTGGAAATTATTCAAGAGAGATTTTTAGATGAAAATGTTTTGGGAAAACCAAGGCATTTTGGAAGATCAAGATTCAGAATCTAAGCAAAGAACACAGAAACAAGTAGGAATAGAAATTACAGGAACACAGAAATATACTATAAAAACCCAGGAGTAAAAAGGGTTGTAGTACAAAGAGACAAGTCTCTTTGCATTCCAACTGAGTGCTGGTTGCAAGCAAAGTAAGAATAGGGGAAATAGGGAAACTAAATCAGGAAAATGAGTTTACTTTCCAAGTATAAATTTACCCTTTCTCAAGAGCTGAGGAATACTGAAGTTTCTGCAATCCCATTCCTGTCCCACACAGTGATAAGAAAAATGCAGCAGAAAGGTGCAGGCTGGGCTGCAGCTGCTCTCAACATTGAGCAGCAAGGCAAATGAAGCCTCAGGCAGTAGTGCTGCACTGGCAGAAAACTAAATGGAAAGTGTTGTATTAATTACCATGAAATAGATATGCTATGGGAGTCAATGAGCAATAATGCCAGAAAGAGCCTGTCATTCTCTGGTCCTAGGCAGTTAACTTTGGTTCAAAGAGCTGAGTGCCTCTGCTCTGTCTCATGCTAACCACCATTAGTAAATCTTTCTAGAGACCTTTAAAAGGAAAACCCAATTAGAACATTCTAGGTTTAAGAAGAAAATCTCACTTAACATTTCAACAGCACAACTTTCAGTCGCAAAGAATTTCAAGAACCTTTCCCATGACAATCTTCAGCAGAAAAAACAAGATCTGAGCCAGGCTAAAGCTTCTGCTAAAATCTGAACCATTTCTCTTAAGAGAAGACTACATTCAACAGACTAATGTATATACAAAAAGCAAACAAATGTATACATACATACATACATACATATATATATATATATATATGCATTTGGCAATCTTAGGTGTTGGCTCACTCTAATTCATTGCTGGACATTGCACACATTCTTACCACTGTCTCCAAGGCCTGGCAAATGGCCATGGCCTGGCCTGGTTGTAGCTGTCCCATTGTGTCAAAATGCACAGCAATGCCACAAGACAATTGGTTACTGACTGGAAGAGTTGGAGGCTCCTTAATAAAAGCCAAACTCAGTAAAGGAGGAAGAAAATGAAGACTCATATAAGAAGGGAACGGCAGAAAGTTTGTAGTTTAACTCCTATTGCCTGGAATTTAATAAAACATCAGTGAAATGGTGTTCGAAAATCCAACTTAAGAAAAAAAATCAAAGTAATTAGACAAAAACTGTACAGGCATGAACTATGTTAAGACATCCATCATTAAACTTTGCTGGTACCAGATCAGGATTTATCTTCTGTACATTTAAGGACATAATTTTATACTGAGGCAATGAGTTTTGCTTTCTCGAATGACTTTTTTCCTGTACCCGTTTTAATTGAAGGTTTGCTTGGTAAGGCAGCGCCTCCCCTTGACTGTTCAAATGACTACTGAACCTGGTTCCATTGGTCATGTAAAATTTGTAAAATATGTTATATTTAAGACTGAATATTGGTTTTCACAGTTTCAGTTGATGTCAGTGGGAGCTGGGGCACTCTCGTCCCTTCAGAATGCTTCATACATAGCTCTCAGTGGAAGGTGAGGACTACTTCCAGCCTCTCTAAGTACATGACAAAAGATAAAGCTCCTGGTGGCATGTGAGATTAAGCCAAATACATTTAACATATATAATAATCCACACAGGAAGATGCTTGTCTAAATATAATTGCCAGACCATTTAGTCCTACACTTAAGCCCAGTCTTCCTAAGCTTTCCTGTTTTCAAATCTGTGTGTCACAGACTGTGTGCTCCCCATATATCCCATGGTAACACAACAGTATCAAAGAGTGGGCAGCAGAAACTTCAGAGTGGATTTTTAAATAACCAAAGCAAGAGGCGTTCACAGAGGAGACTGACAGAACTCACACCACAAACCAATGGTGGCCAAAGAAATACCTGTGATTCATGTTGGATATGCGCTATCCAGATTTTTTACAGCAGTCAGAAGGTACCATTGAGAGTTTACAGCTACTGTAAAATCTCCTTTAATGCTTATGGCTCCTAAAGAGGATGCTTAATAATCAATAATCTTTGTGTTCTCCCCTCTTTTCTGCAACTACCACTACAGTTTACAATGTCCAAAGAACTGCCAACTATCCTAACAGAGGTCCAAGTAAAATAAATTCATGAGTGCATAAGAAAAATATTGGACTTTTATAGAACTATTTCAAACATAAGTTTTTAAAAAATAAGATACAAAAACATATGCAAATAGTTAAGAATATGCTGTTCTACTTTTTGGAGTTATTTGCCCACAGCTGAAATTTAGGTCTTTAAAAAAGAATGAATCTAAGAACTTCAGTATAATTTTATCCATGCTTACATAATTAAATACAAGACATATGAAGAATAATAATATATTCTTAATTAATTATTAATTACTATCATCTCAGACTACAAATTGCCAGACATAGCACTATCTCAGTAATCATCTGAATACTATTAATGGTTTATTTGAAGTGCATTTACCTGCTTGCAGTAACATAAGATAATCTTCATCTTTAAAAATAAACTAATAAAATAAAATAAACACAAACTCAATATTTATACACCTTATTGGCAGTTTACTGAGTTGAGATGATGATGTCTATTCACTTTTCCAATAACCTCACAGAGTTATTTCTTCATTTACTTATCTGCATTTTTCCACTCAAAGACTAAACATGCTTCAAATGTTCTGATGATTGCTTGCAAGTGTAGAGCAGTAACACAGACACAACTGTCTTCTGACAGACATCCATTTTGTTAAAAACAGATGATATTTCTCACTGGCTAAGCTCATATCTCCAAAACACAACTAAAAACTTTAATTTCTGGTTATATCAAAGATTATCCTCAAGCACACTAAGGAAACAACAGCTGCTGTTATAAAATTATTTCAAAATTGTGATAAGTTTCCATCATTCCAGGAAAAAAGCCTTAAAGTTCTTATTTTTGTCCTCATTATAATGTCATCCTTTTTTTTTTATTGTCATTGCCCATTCACTTTTTTAAAACTGAACATATTTTCAAAAAAGTACAAAAACCAACTTGACAAAAATATAAAGGAATCTCGTGGAAGCTGATATTTGAACTTTAAATTTTTTAAAGCTGCATCCATTGATTTTTCTGCAGAGAGAAAATCAACAACTCTCTCCAATTGTTGTGCTTACAGGACAACTTAACATTAGACAGAAAAATCACCTTGCTGAAATTGCTCTTCAGAAATAACAATCCTTTGTTTCCCTGCCCCAACATCAAAACAGGGACCTTTTCTTATGTATCAGATTTGAATGCAGTAAATTGTTTGATGTCAATGTGGTTTCACAATTTCATGGAAAATAAACTACAAAAAAATACAACTGAGCAGGCAATGGCTGAAATCAACTTTTTGCAAGTATATGTATACATACCCTCAGATCATTGCTGTTAAGGCAAAGGTTTCCTCAACATTTTATTTTGGAAAAAGCTATTTACCAGAAGACTAAAACATGAGGTGATAGACGACATGAATACTTCTATTTTAGAAATACATTTACACTTACTGGCTCTCCATTTAAAGAAAAACAATCAAAAAAGTGTAACTGCTTGAAAACCTTGCAACTGCAGACTTTTGTCAATAATTACAGCAAAAAATATTACACTGTAAACAAATCCTCATCGCTTTTTCACAATGTGCAAATTCTCAACGAGAAAGTCTTTGTCAGGATGAGAAAATGAAGTGAAAATAGTTATGCTACAAATGGATTTACATAGGAACACTATAAGAAAAAGCAAGCACTATTGCACACAGGAAGTGAGATGCAAGATTTCTTTTCAAATGATAACCTTCTTGGTACTATTCTGGTTTTGTTTTCTAATCATTTACATTGATGTGACTAGCACATTTACTGCACTCTGAAATTCTCTTTGCTTCACAGAGTTACTTCATTGCTACAATAACTGCAATTTGAAATCTTAACATACTTTTCATTGTTTCAATTTTTACCTCAGACTCTCTTCTCTTTAGGGTTTATTAATTTTCAAATAACATCCATCTTCATAAAGCATCATAGTTTTGAGTGTCATTCAATCACAGATTTTGTATTCAATTTGTGGAAACGAATTGATGATTAACTGCTGAAAGTTTTCAAGTAAATTACATGAAATATGAAATACTTAATTCACCTTCTTGGTACGAATGTAAGATGCTAACTTGTGTAAATAACAAACAGGCATCCTAGTTCCAAGCATACTCAAACAAAATGTAACACTCTTGCCTTAAAAATGACTAGTAAGATATTTGATAATATTGCAAATAATTCTGAATATGAACTATCATAAATTTTTCAGTTAATTACCACAAATTACAATGTTTTCAGTTGTAACACTGTAATAAAGTTGTGTCAAGTTTTAGTCTCTGTCAACCCAAAGCACATTTAAAAAATAAAATATTTCAAAAGGGAAAGAAAAAAATTCCACATATTTAAAATATAGTGGACTACAGTAATTATATGAACATGGTATTGCAAGTTTTCACCGAGCTACAATAGAATGCATTCCTGAGTTATGCATTGCAAGAGATTGTAAAATAAAACACATCATAAAGGACTTTACATTAAGAAGCTTTTAATAACATTCCATATTTAAATTTTTAAATCGACTATTTTATTCATACCACAAGACCAGGAGATCGAGATAACTTTTCCAGTTTAAGCATACCACATAATTGGTAGTCAGAGCTATATGGATTTAGGGTATGACCCACAGTGACACTTTACAGGACAGCAACACATCTGTCTCTTGTTTGTCACTTAAATCAAAAAAGAGAGATTTACTATGACAGAAAACAAAGCCTTAGTGTTGCTAAAGGGATAACAGGCAGAAAATGAACAAGCTTGGTTAGAGAATGGTACTAATAATGCCATGGTTGTGGGGTTGATCCTTGCATGGACCATTCAGTTGGGAGCTGGACTTGGTGATCCCTGTGGGTCCCTTCAAGCTCAGAATGTTCTGTGATTCTGTGAATCTCCTCACACAGCCTGAACGAGCAGCTTGTGCAGCTCTGTAAACAGCCTTGGGAAGAGGTTTGTACCCATCACCAAAGGCATCATTAAAACCTGAGACCAGGACGAAGTAAGGACAACCATGCCCAATGTTGGCCGTGACCTTTTCCTGCATTCCTCACCCACCATGGGAGTGAAGTTTTGAGGAATAAATGTAGTGCAGGTAGCTCTGTGTTCTGGGTCCCTCTTCGGATTAAGGTACTTGAAAGATCTGGACATCTGAGACTCTGCTGAGGGAAACCTGAGGTTGAGCAGACAAGGAAACCTGGTCTGACTATGTGGGTGTGGGGTGTATAGTGGAAAAGGCACCTCAGTCCCAGTCAGATGGTGCGAGAGTGACTGACAGCGTGACTCCTGAATGATCAGACAGGGAAGTTTCCTTAACGTGATGGAGGACAGTGAGCAGACAGTGGTTCCTCAGTTGGGAAATGCTGGAGCAAAGCCTCTCTAGATGGATGGACAAGCTTCCATATCCCTTCTATACCACAATAATGCATGGACAACCCTGAGCTGCTGAAAATATGGAGAACATAGGGGACACGAAGGGTGAAAGAAGATTCCTCCTCTGGTGGCAGAGAAATTGCTTCATCAGTGGTTAGGATCTTTCTGCCAAAACTGTCCTTCAGTACTGGTTACTGAGATGCGGGATTCCCAATTTGTTACAGTTTCATTGAATCCTGCCAGAGTAATTTGAGGACTTCACTACAGTTCAGTAGGATTCAGCATAGCTGCATATGATCATGTAAATCCCTACTCACAGCAGTTGTCTTCAGCCTTGGTATTGAGATCAGCTTCAATTTCAGTAGGCTAAAGAACAAGGAACTGTTCAATCAGCTAAAAGCCAACAAACAGGAAAGAGTAGTAGGTCCAGACCAATGACACTTCAGGGGATTTATCACTAAGAAAGGCTAATTAATATTTTGACTCCCTCCACCTAGATTTATTTCAGGAGATTGAAAGCTAATTCTCCTTAGTAAGTCACAAGAACACTGCCAACTAAAAGTGTCTTGCCAATAGCAAGAAAAAGGCTCTGAACTCATTGCTAGCCAATTCTGCTGCATGGACTTCAGAGAAGGCTGAGCCTTCTCATCATATCTTGTGGTATTTGTAACCACATCTTGTCTTGCGATTTGGCCTGCTGACACACACCCAGCTTGTTTCAGAAAATAGCAGGACACAGCAGTTAAAAGAACTTGATCCTGCCAGAAGAGGCAGGTGCCCATGTGAAAACCCCAGTGAGAGCAAATGCATTCTCCCTCAGTTGTCGGATACGCACTGGACTGAAGCTTTCAGCTGCTCTAGCATTTTTTAATAAAAAGTGCAGGACTTTTTTTTTTTTAATAGTTTTTATCAGCATAATCACTTATTATTAAAGCACTCTTCAGAAAAGATACTCCCTAAAGCATATAGATATAATAGACAGTGTAACTCTGTAACAAGCAAAACACTTAAAAAAAGATACACATCTCTTCTCTATCACTTTTCAATAAAAAACATTTTGAAAGCAGCCGCCATAGAAAGTTCTTGTTCTTCAGGGAAGATTTAGTGTTTCTCAATTCAGTTGGCCTTTTTGCATTGCCCATTCCACTCTTGGCCCTGGCTAAAAAAGCATATTGATTTTTATTCGATCTTAGGGCTCTAGCTGTACCAATGTGACACGACAGAAATACAGGCTGAACACTCTAGTGTTACTATGGCTGGATAAAACCACCTAATTGCCACTACCTACAGTTCTCCCCAGCAACTTTTCTTATTTAATGTAATTCTACTGGTATTAATTACATTTATTAACATATTGAATAAAAATAATATTCTGCATAAGGTAATGCAGAAGAAAGTCTTTCAGTCTCAGGGTTGGGGAAGAGTCGTCACTAATCTTTCAATTGGGGGAAAAAACCCAAACAAATAATTCATGTTACTGTGTAGAAAACAGTCTCAAGCAGCCTTTTTTAAATACCCATTCTGAATTGTTTTTTTTATTTGGCTGGACTAATCTGATTTTGTGATTGCCTTTGTGATTCAGTGATCAGACACAGAAACCAGCAATGCTGTTTATTGCATTGTTTCTGCACTAACAAACTTTGACTATGTTTACTTAACTGATAGACAAGGTATTTGATTGCCATGGTAGAGGTAGTGTATTTGTTCATGCATCGCTCACTATGCATTTTCCTGGGAATGGTAAAGAAGGTATTTTGTCTTGAGCTTGTTCATATTTAGAAATTGTGTCAAATTCTTGTCTCTTATTTTAGAAAAATCAGGCCAAGCAAATAATCTAGCCAGATTCCATGCATGATGTCAGCAGCCTGTTTTTCAAGTGCTGGTTTTGCAATGGTTAAGCTGATTGCTTCTGAATCAGAAGATCAAGATCATAACTGTACTTAAAACTGATGCTTATGTCAGGTAAATCTGCGTTTGGGATTGTCATGACAGAAAGTTACAGCAGCAAGAGCTGTTGATGAGTGACACCAACACAAAACTTTTTCATTCTATTTCACAAGCCATATTGACAAAGTGTAAAGTTATTAAAGACCCAAGGAAAATAGTTCTTCTCTCAGATCATCTCATTTGTACTCATGAACAAATATAGAAATAAAAACGAGCAGTAAAAACATGTAGGCTTACTAACATAGGCCATGACAGATCTAATGTCTTCATAAAAATCAAGTTTCATGTACGTAGAGTGAAGGGTCCTCAGGGAATTAAGACAGTCAACAGCCCACGCACAAAGGTTAAAAAAAATTATAAGGGAGTAATATACAAAAGTCACAACATCTATGCTGGATTGGAAACAATTTATGTTTAATACTCCCATTAACAGCAGATTTAAGTCTGGAACTTTTCTGTCACAAAAGACAGAAATCATCCAAACAGAGAACCAGATCAAGTTTTGCAAAAAATAGACCGGGATGTAGTATGAAACACAAAGTCATACACTTCAATACAAATAAGTTTTGTTTTTGAAGTAGCGTGTCTAAACAATGACAGAAGGCTCGAAATGCAGTTAAAAGCAGTAACTATGAAGCATCAAATCTAGTAAGAGCTAATAAAAACCAAAGAAACAAAGCCACGATCATGAATCTGGCAGACAGCCACTGTAGGTGCTATGTCTTACAGCCGTAAGCAGTAAGAAAGCATGATGTGGTGTAAGTGAGCATCTGCCCTTTCCATCTCTGGCTCCATCAGTTGTAAAGTGCACAGGTACTGCCACCCTCAGGAGCAGCAATCTAAGAAACACATTCTTCCAGCTGCACACACCGGCATGCAGCTGCTGGCTTCATTTTAATCACAGCATTGCCACCAATTACTTTGGTGGTCTTGAACAAATTAGCTCTTTGCTACAATTTTTGCATTTGTAAAGGGTGAAGATAATATGAGCCAATCCTAAAAAAGTGTTTCCAGATTTATTATTCAGTAGTAGTTTGAAAATGAACACTGCTGTATAAGCATTGTATTTTACTTCAGGGCTGAATGCAAACAAATAACTAGCATTCCAACTGCTATCTTCTACATCTACTTTTATTTCTTTTAAATACATGCACATGAATTCCCTAAAGTTAATAGGCTTAACATGTAGTAACTGAAGGGAAACCTAGAAATTTCTTTCTCCAACCTAGAAATCTCCATTCAGCAGCATTTAGCTTAGTCTATTCCCAGAGTATTAGTATCAGAAGGTTATTCTTATATTTTCATTATATCAATACACTATGATATTTTTACTGACATATAAAAGGAATTATGCTACTGTGAGGACCAGAACTTGGTTTTCAACATTCCCCCAAAAGTCAAATAGACAAAGTTCTGCTACTCCAAGGCTCCATACCAGACCCAGTATCAACCCCCTGGACCAACCTTAATCCACAGGTAATTATACAAAGTCTTGGTGGAAAATCAAGATGTTCCTAACTGTGGTCCTGACCAAAACTAACTATATCTGCAACAGGAATTAAACAGAAGGCCTTCCCATCTCTACTGGTACAGGGTCTTTGTGCTGCTGAGAGATTTTTCCAAAGAGAAAGGGAAGTCTCTCAGTTCAAAAGACTTGCTCTTAAGTTTGTGTTGAAGAGCAAGGATTCCAGGGTCTTTCTCTCCAGTGAAGGAAAGTTTATAAATAGACTATGCCAGAAACTAAGAGCAGTGTAAAATTAAAGAACAATATTCTGCCACTATCAGTCAGAAATTAAAGTGAATTTCTCCTTTGCTTAGCAGAGTTACTAAACTGGGGGAGGGAGAAAATTCAGCAGCACTAAAGCAGTCTTTATAAAAGCCTATGAAAAACATTGGTGGTTTTTTTCCATCATGCTAAGACAGCAAGCTTCAGGAAATCTTTAGTACTCTGAGCTCATTCATTTCAGTGCCTTCAAAGACTTTGAGGATTTCTTAGGCAGACCCTTGTCAGAGACAATTGAAGCTAAAACTGAGTCTACTTACATCAAAACAAACTGAGCAGGTCTCAGTAGACCCATGGCCTAGATAAAGCTGGAAAGAAATGTGGTCATTTGTACCAGCAGGTGAACAGCAAATAAACATATTCTGATGGATGAGGTTGGGGTTGGGGTCTGTTTATTCAGGGGAGGGGAGGAGGGATGGGGTGTAGTGATCAGGGAGGACCTAAGAACAATAACTACAAAGTTATTGAACTACAAAGCAAAGTTCAACACTTTTATTGGATTATCTGCTGTGGAGCTTGACCTCCAGTATCCTGGGTTCAGTGCTGCATGGAGCACCCCCCAAAAAAAGCAGCAGCATTCACAACACTGGTACTTACAAATCCAGACAGTGAATGACCTGCATATCCAACACCAGCATGGAAACCCTATCTCACCACAGTAATAAAGCTGCTCAAGGATAATAAAACATCTCCTGGGTATTTTGCACAGAAATGGAAATAATAAATAAACGTTTCAAATGTTGTTGTATTGCCAACATAGATTCTTCAGGCATATGACAGAATAGAAAGATGAATGATAAGCAACATCTGGTTTTATGCCTGTGGAAATGAAAATTTTACCATTCAGACTAAAACAATACTAGAAAATGGATCACTATTGATCATATATTCTGAAAGAGATTAAAGGCATGCTTCAACATCTAATTTGTCCTTACATATGCAAGTATGACCCAAGTGGAAAAATGTCCCCACTCCAATCATCTGATGTTCACAGTCTCCCAAAGTACAGACAAGCATGAGGAAAACAGCTATAGATAAAACTTCATGACAGATCCAGCATGCAGGTTTCCTGTGCATAGAAAGTGCTTAGACTACTTAAATTTCCTGCAGAAGACAAATAATCCTGAGAAGAGTGTTATTTGATCAGTGTTTTTATTAGAATAAGAAAACAACCTAATTCAGAGTGTGTGTCCAGGAGACTCACAAGAAGCAGTAACTTTTTCTAAGTAACACAAACCATTTGTTAAGTCATTCTGGATCTGACCTACATTATATTTAATGCTCTCTGGAAAATAAAAGCCAGCTGCTGAGGCTGACATTTTTTCATATTAAAAGCTGTTTCCTTATATTTAATTTCTAAGGATGATAAAGGCAGTTTCCATTTTAATTCAGCAAAGTTTTCATTCTAAAGGGCAGTTGTTTTTGTTTTCATTTGTGGGGTCGAGGAAAGGGTAAAAAATTATATTAATTATCTATTTATTTACAGAATAACCACTTCAAGATGCTCACTAGCTATATTAGCTCAGCCAATAATACTCTCCTACCAACATATTATCAGAACAACTGTACTTAACAACTTAGATGAAGGCAGAAGGCAGCCTCTGAAGACAGCCTTAAAAATAAATTTCTTTTAAAGCACTCCACACAGTGCTGTTTTGCTACTAGCCTTTCATTCCCTGACTTTGCTTGACACATCAGACTGCACGCTGAACTTAATGTACCTCAATGGCAGAAGACTCTATCGTCACTGTCTCCAAGTAGCACTAGTATTTTCCCATGATGACCACTGTCCTATTCCTGCTCAAACTCTTTTTAGAATTGCTTCAGTGTGAGACCTGTGCTTGCAAATAAACTTAATTGGTATTGATCACACCCACAAAGCTTATTTATGTATTGATACAAAGGTATTCAGAGTATAAGTCTGGTTTCTGTGTACTGAAAGGAAGGACACAGCAATAAAATATACATGAGCAGAGATGATGAGGGTTCCTGTGCACAATTTAGAGAACGGCACAATTGGACATATAAATTACTTTGATTTGTGTACACTCTGAAAAACTTTTAAAAAAGAAGAGGAAAGAAAGAAAAAGAAGCATACTTTCAAGAAGAGCTACACAAAATTCAGGGGGGAAAAAAAGCATCAAACCTTGGGGGGTTTGATCAGCATCCAAGGGTTGGAGGGACAGAGAAGGCTCAGATTTTGGCTATATCACTCACCACTCCCATTTTTGTCTCACAGAGGTCACACTGATCTGCCTACTAATGATTCCTTTTGTGTCTTCTCCTCACTCCTACATTTTCAAAAAATGTCAAGAATCAAGAGAGGATATGCAAAAGAGACACACATTTCTGCCTCTCTGAACCAAAGCTTTGGCGTGGACAGCTGCTGACATTACAGCATTAAAGAGTTTCACAGGCTCTGTTGGCTTTTTAGACAGGCTTCAGCGGCAGTTGATCAGGCGTTTTGAAGATGTAATTTTAATGCTAAAGCAGATCCTAAACCAAAAAATATAACTACGTGAAAAGCCAGAACTATTAGAATGGAATGGGAATGTGCAAAACCATGAGGCTGCTCTCATATAGCAGAATACATGCTCATCAGAAGAGACAGAGAGGCTCATATACTGCAGAGGTTCAAAGCTCAACAATCCAGGCAAGCAACAACAGAAAGAAGAAAAAAAAAACCTCCCTCACTTTGATAAGCTCATTTCCACTTAGCTAGTATCTTATGTAAATGCATATTTTTAGTTCAGGAATTCTCAAATGATCATTTCAGACACATTAAAATTTTCCACTGGAAGAACACAACCACAGGCAGCAAATAGAAACCTGCTGATAGTAGATCTACTTTTTAAATTAATTTTGTGGATTCCTTAGAAGGTAGCCACAAACCTCAGGTTTAAAGCCCACAAGCATCATACTGCTTCTGACCTTGCAAAAACCCCTCTGTGTCACAAGTTTTATATGATCTTCAAGAATCTCCTTTACTTTTAAAAACCACAACATACACAGTAAGCTGAAAAATATCCCTGTGCATTTACTGGTAAGCAGGTTTCGCATAATTTTTACCAATGCCAACAGTTCATAGGAGTATATCACCGTGATTGTTCCAGTGCTACACACCAACTTCCAGAAAAAACATTCATCTGGCATTTTAACCAAAGCCTCTAATAGAAATACCAACATTACGCTAAGAAAAAGAAATCAGAGAAAGTCACACCTGAACAAATAACCCAAATCCAAAGAACTACCAAAAGGGTAAAAGGCCTGTATTCATTTGCTATGTGATCAAATATAATAAAAATGTGAAATTAGGTACTTAAAACTACTAAATAGCCAGAATTATTGTAGACCAAGGCTATTTTACAGTCTAAATACCATTGGTGTGGATGTGTTTTTCTTTCATATACTGGAAACAAAAGTCATGCTATGTCAGCACAGACTGCTAAATAAATCAAGGTTAGTTCAATACATGTTTAAATGTTATAGAGAAAAAGAACATTCCTGAATGTATTTAGTCTTCCTGCAAAGTGGCTAGGAACAAAAAAAAGGAAACTAATTTACAGGGAAAAAAATATAAAGGGAATTTGAAGACTGATTCATTTATGAAGTCAGTTGAATTATAAAAAGACAATATGAAAAATCAAAGCAAACACTTAAATATGAGGGAAAATTCAGGAAAAAAAAGGGTGGGAAATGGTAGTTATCTATGTATGTCTCCCTCAGTAAAACATACAAGGATTAACAGCAAGATTATCATGCAGAGAAAAAAGCTGTAGGGTGATTTTTATGTTAAGCAGAGACACCATACTGTCTTATCAAGAATTCAAGAATACTTCTAGAAGAAATGTATATTATTTCTGAAAAGCAAGTGAGGGCTACATTTTAAAACTACAGAACTGCAAATGTAAAAGAAAAATAATTCACTCACAGCAGAATTTACTGGCATTAAATCTGATTTTAGGCTGCCCTCTTCAACCACAGAATCATTGAATATCCTAAGCTGGAAGAGACCCACAAGGATCATTGAAGTCCAACTCCTGGGCCTGCACAGGATAATCCAAAATTCAACTATGAATTTGAAAGATTCACGTCCTTTCTTAAATAAATGCTTCGGTAATTGTGAACTACAGAAAGTGAAACAGTAGAAGTATGTGGCAATCTATTGATAATAAGTGTTCATGCAAGAGCAATGGCATCAGACACGAACCCATTTCTGAGTGCTCCTAACTCAGACCACAGCCCAGTCGTGGCAGGGACTCTGATGCAGTGAGAAGTGCACACAGATGATGCAAGTCTGTCAAATTGCTTTTGAAATAGATCAAAATCTACTGCCCTCCTTGGGCTGCAAGATCCCCTTTCTCCTTTCCCCCCTTAGCTCCAAATATAAATGGTAACCAAAATGCTGCCTTTGCTTACTTCTCCTACAGATCTTTAAATGTTATTACAGTGGTCAAACTTCTTGAAGAACACATACATGAGAAAAGCAAAGTTCACGTCAAGTCATTGTTAAATTATGCCAAATTCAGGAGATCTCTGCTGCTTTCTGAGCTGTGTCCTTCATGAAATGTGAAAGACTTCCTCAAAGCCTGGGATTTGGAACTCTTTCCACAGACCATATTCACCCAAATGGCTTGTGTGGCACTTAATTTGAAACTGGGTTCTCTATCTTCTTACCTGTCTACAACTAGTGAGTCAGAAACAGCAGCTCGGAGACAAGAGAATTAACTTCCTTGGAGCTGTACTACATTAAGTAGCAGCATATAATCAGACCAGAGGATAAACCAAGAATTTCAATATGCCCAGTAACACAGAAATGCCTAAAACCCACAGAATATGTGTACATTTCTCAAACAAATCTGGTCAAGTTTGGTTAACACTGCTGTGTGGCTGTAGTGACTGTGCAGTTTACTGAGCAAGCTGCCTATCACATGGCTGTCTTGCAGCCATACCCTCCTCCTTCTCTCTACAAAGCCAATTTCTGCAAAATGGAAAACTACAAAATTAGAATTGTAGCACTAAGATGCTGCATTTGTTCATTGTGATGCCATTCATCCTGCATCACAAAACCTGTATGGACATAATGTGTCTCACTACAAAAAAAAAAAAAAAAAAAAAAAAAAAAAAAAAAAAAAAAAAAAGAAAANGAAAAAAAAAAAAAAAAAAAAAAAGAAGGAAAGAACAAACAAAACATTTTTAAGTATGACCCTGACCTTTACTATTTGCAAACAAATTAAATCCTACAGTATTTTAGGAAAGCATTAGTCATTCAGTAATGTAACATCTTTCTTTTGCTAAAGTCTGGCAGGTCAAGGAAAAAATAACACAACTCCAAAAAGGTAAGTGATTCTACTAGAAGATACAAACAAAGATAAACTATAGGTTTTTCTGTGTATCTAAACTTTTTTGGTATTTAACAGCATGTGTAGCTTGAATGTTACCTCCTTTTGGCTTCAGACTTACACTGTAATTTGATTATGGTAATTCTCTTTCCTGGTTTTCAGAAGAAACAATTTTTTATTCTGAAGTATCATATCAACAAAATCATAATACATTACCTTAGCAAATGGAAGTGTTATCAACATAATAATCCATACAGTGATAACTAAAGTGACAGTTGAGTATTTAATCATGAAAACTATCAAATGAACATAGCAAGTGACAGACAAGGATAATATGTCAACAAAATAATTTCCCAGTCCTCCTGTTTAAATTAGAACTCTTTGCTTTCCATTTCACACTTATGCCGTGGAAACAGGAAATACAGGACATTTCCTTATATGATAAGGAATCCCAAACCTTCAGACTACTGCTAATTCAGTGTAGGCCCCCAAAAGTAAATAGCCAGAGCAAGAAACAGCTCTCTGCTTTACTTTAAAATAATCATAAATCTCCCCTTGCCTGGAGGACAGCACTTAGTAGTCCTAAAGCTCAAGTCATCATATCATTAATTCTACTGTGCCCTCCTCAAAAAGTATTCCTGGAGCAATAGGTGGTAACTAGGAACTGCACATCCCAAAACCTTTACCACAGGCAAAAATAAGAAATTCAGTTTTACCTTTTAACAGGCGAAGGTTAATGCAATAGAAAAATATATAGTCAAATACAAGACCAAAGGAAATAACAGCTTCATTCCCTACAAAATAAATTCAGAGAAAGCAGATTGTACAAACCTGGGCCAAAGCACTGCACTGCAGATGAGTCACACACAGTCCAATGGATCAAAATATTTTGCCTCCTCTTTTCCTTGATGATCATTCAGGGAAGACCTTTGCTTAATTAGCTAATTTCCCCTTTGTTAGTCTCTTTTCGTTAGAAATAATTTTAGATTTGCTTTGTCTGCGGTTCCAGTTTTATGGCCTTGGGATATTAAATTCAGGCTCTTTAGATAAGTCACTCTATACTCTATCCCTGTCCTGTCACTTTATCTCTGTGTAATGATTGTAACATTTAAATCATTACAGAAAGAATTCAGTGCAGTTTTACAAGATACTTTATGCATTCCTGCAGTGAAAGGCTGTCAGACTGCTTACCAGACACTGGTGTCCTTCAGTACATAGAGTCTCCACGTTCACAGTTGTGCCTCGCCATGCAAGGCAGAAATAACCTCTCCTTTGCACACTACAGACACATTTGCCCCTGTCATCTCCTGCTTTGTGTACATTTTCAGGACAAAACCATGCTCCATCTCAAATCCTCAGCATAGGTTTATATTTTAACTTTTTTCTGTCCCCTCACATCAAAACCAAAAAGCATGGGTATAGGCATCATTGTAGACTACACATGCCAAATAGCACCCAACTTCTCTAGGCAGATTCTACAGACCAGCTAAATTTGCTTTCCTAGCACTTGATAAAATGTCAGACTTTGTTTTTACCTCAAATTGTAGGGTCTCAGCACATCTCTTCGACTGAGCTAATTTTAGTTGTGGTATTGACTGCCTTGAAGTCAAGCGACAATTGCCCAGCTTGTTTTAGCTTCATTATATGAGTAACACATATGCAAAGATGTGACAACTTATATAGTTACTGCTTAACAAACAAGCTGTACCTTAACTTGGGCCAGGGGAGGCTGACTATGAACTTTGACTAATTGCTAATGGGTGAAAGTAGTAAAACTTTACCTGAGAACCAGAAAAAAAGAATGAGTAAGCAGACCATTATACAACAGAAAGGTGTTATAATTGTGGCAGGAAAGGAAAACATCAATGCAGTGACAGTACCCCCATGCGAACCAGTATCAGCAAAAGGACAGGGAGAACTTGCTTCACTTATGAGGAAAAGCCACACAGCAGTACCATGAGTTTCTGACAGCTCATCAGAGGGTATGGAAAAATAAAAGGGGAAACAAGTCTGATTGAAAACCTTCCTTCTCATCTCACTACAAATTAAATGAAGTTTAATCAGATTTAGCCAAACTAGCCAGAACAACTAGCTCTGGAATAAAGAGACAGCCTTCAAGTATTCAACTGAGCAACTGTCATCTCTATCCAAAGACTGAGCACACAGAAATGGTGGCGCTTCACTGAGAAGTAAATTACTTTTGGAAACCTTTCTAAATCAGAAAGATTAGAAAAAATTATGGTCATCTGCCACAGCCTACACCAGTAACAGCTCAGTAAGAGCATCCTTCTGTGGTTTTCTGTTCACTTAACACATTTTCCTGGTTGCAGAGAGAGGTCAGAGCTCAGTGCAGTGACCAGGCTGTTATTCTACACCACACACACCATCAGTGGAGGGCATGGTTTCCAAAGGAAAACCCTGGTGCTCCACTGGGAGTTGGCCATTTTGCCTGCCCAGCTACCATGCTGCCTGTGTCTGAGGAAGCCACATAGACATGGTCTATGGGAAGCATCCACCATTATTCTTCTTCCCAGTGGTGAACACCCATTTTTTGCCAGTAAAATACCCTCTTTTGGATCCTATTGCTGTTAATATTGGTGTTGTTACTGTGCCATGTCTTAATCTTGCTTTGAGCTTTCAGTAAATTGCAACCTCAACCCGTAATTTCTGCTTTTGCCCGTCCTTTACTAAAAGAGGCAAAGGAGAAGGGGAGCAGCTTACTTGGACTTTATTTTCCAGGTTCTAAAACAGAAAAGAAGTTATATAAAAATACATTAATATAATCAGAGGCAGAACTTGTATTAATAAACAAACTTGTTATATTTCCCCATTTTTTCATGCTCAGCTTTTAAAGTTCAAGGCTGTGGTGTGAAACATCAGTATCATCATCATACTCCATCTGGATAATGTTCTTGTATGCAGCATTATGTACTTGGCATACACAATTCAGACATTTTGGAAATACAGCTCATTTGAGGAGCCACTTGCACACCATTCCAACACCAATACCAAATGCTCTGTAGGGTCAGAAAGAATGTATATATTAAGTTCACAAATTTGAGCATTTGAATTTACACATATATTCCCTTTAACTGTGATGAATGGTGTTCTAACCCCTTTTCCATACTGAAGTTTTCCATTTCTCTAAAAAACTTTTTTGTAATTTTAACTAACTACATATTCTGCTTTCAGCTAGGAGTTAATTTTCTTCCTATTAGTTGGTACAGCACCGTGGTTTGGATTTAGAAATGATTAATGCTGCTAACACACTGATGGTTTTAGTTGATGCTGAGCAGTGCTTACTCCAAGCCAAGGACTTTTTAGTTTCTCATGCTCTGCCAACAAGGAGGTGTGCAAGCCAGGAGGAAGTATGGCCAGGACAGCTGAGCTGAACTGGCCAAAGGGTATTCCACACCATAGAATATCATGTCCAGCATACAAACTGGGGAGAGTTGGCAAGGAGAGACCAGTCGCTGCTCTGGGATGGGGCGGGCATCCATCAGTGGGTGGTGAGCAAGGGTATTGTGCATCACACTTATCTTTCTTGGGTCTTATTCCTCTCTTGTTGTTGTTGTTGTTATTAGTAAATCTATTTCAATTATTAAACTATTCCTATCTCAATCCATGCTCATGGCTATCACCTTTATTTCCAGTTTTCTTTCCTGTCCTACTGGGGGAGTCTGGGGACTGGGGTGAGTGAACATCTGTGTGATACTTCACTGCTAGGTAGGGTTAAACCAGGACACCGTATTCAGCCATTTAACTACACCTTTCAGTAACCTTTGTGTGCTTTCCGACAACCACTGTATTTCAGTTCTTATAGTGAAAACATCTTCATATAGTGAAAACACATCAGGGCTCTCTCCAAGTTAAACTTATCTTCAATAGGTCCAGTCAAAGCTAAAAATTTCTGTAAGAAACCAAAATAGATGTTTAAGATTTTGTCTCTGGTGTAATTTCCATGCTTTTGGTTTCACATCCTCTAGAATGTTTCAAATCGTAGGCCCACACAGTGTCGATTCCCTCTCCAGTAGTATGATCTGGAATCCAGCAAGGGAAAGGAAAGCGGCAGGCAATGATTCTGGCATTACATTCAAGTTCTTCTTCCAGCTTCTTCTCCAGCTGTGGCATCTGTTGAGTTACAAGAAAAACCTCTCAGAAACAGTAAAAAACAGGAGCATTCTCCTTAGAATCTAATTCAAGTGTTCAAGAAAAATCTAAGATTTGAGTAATTTCTTTTGAAAAATCTTAGGAAAGTATTCCATGACATATATTATGGCTTTGATGCCTTGACAAAGAGTATCTAAAACCAGAAAATGGTTATTGTGCTCCAATTGGTGAAATCAAGGAAATTATAACTTTAAGATCTAAAATTAAATCAAACCTCATAAATTTAAAAAAGAAAAACAAAACCGAACTGCAGGGAAAAGACTCTGCATGTTCCAATTCACGAGTCTCTTCAGTGGGATTCTTCTCTGAGGTAATGAAAGTTCAGCGCCCTGAATGTATGCTATTTATGACAACCTAAGGTTCATGAACTGCTGTGTGATACTCAAAGGTTATCACTGCTCAAAATTTACAGTCTAACCCCAAGACTGATCCTGGGACACTCAAAACATCAGACAGACAATAACTCAAAGCAAACATTCTGCTGTCACTCTATGGTAAAACACTGCTATGTTAAATAATATTGAAATTGAGCTTAGTCAAATCCACATCCCGTTAACATACGCATGTGAATCCCTTCAGCAGCATTCCATGAAACAGAATGTAGAATCATGGAATAGTTTGGATTGTAAGGGACTTTTAAAGGTCATCTAGTTCAACACCCCTGCCATGGGCTGGGACATCTTCAACAAGATCAAGTTGCTCAGGGCCCCATTCAGTACCTATCTACTGCCTCTCTGGGCAACCCATTCCAGGGCTCCACCATCCTATTTATAAAATTTTTCTTACTTATATCTAACATGAATCTGCCCTCTTTTAAATTAAAACTATTACCCCTCATCCTGTCCCTATAGGCCCTACTAAAAAGTCTGTCCCCATCTTGTTTACAAGACCCCTTTAAGTACTAAAAGGTCACAATAGGGTCTCCCCAGAGTCAAGTCTTCTCCAGCCTGAGTAACCCAAATTCTCTCAGCCTGTCTTCAGAGGAAAGGAGCTCCTCTGAACCTACTCCAACAGGTCCACATCTGCCTTGTGCTGGGGCCCCCGGAGCTGCATGCAGCACTCCAAGTGGGGTCCCACCAGAGCAGAGGGTCAGAATCCCCTTCCTCCCCTGCTGCCCACGCTGCTTTGGATGCAGCCCAGGACACGTTTGGTTTCTGGGCTGTGAGTGCACATGGCTGGCTCATGTCCAGCCTCTCCAGCACCCCCAAGTCCTTCTGGGCTGGCACTTGAGATTACCCTAACTCAGGTGCAGCACCTTGGACTTCATCTTGTTGAACCTTGTAATACTCCCACGGGCCCCCTTCTTGTCCAGATCCCTTTGGATGGCATCCTGTCTGTCCTTCAGGCACATCAACTGCACCACTCAGCTCGGTGTCATCTGCAAACTTTGCTGAGAGTGCACTCAGTCTCACTGTTTTATGCCAATGATGAAGATATTAAGCAGGACTGCTCCTCACCCTGAAGGACACCAATTGTAACTGATCTTCACCTGGACATTGAGACATTGACCATTACCCTCTGAATGCAGCTATCCAGACATTCCTTATCCACTGAACAGTCCATCCACCAGATCCGTCTCTCCCCAGTTTAGAGAGCAGGATGCTGAGGGGAACTGTGTCGCATACCACTATGCAACTCTCCTTGGTTGAACACCTACAGTCCAGTTTTCCTCAATTCTTAAAAATTGAGAGGATATGAAAGTCAGGGCAAATATCACTACTTTTCTAGAACAGAGCAATGTCCTGACCAGTCAGATGCTCTTTTTCTAATAAGTGCTTTGCAAATTATGCCATGGATTAAGTGTGAAATAAATTAACACATGTAGACTTAAAAGAAATTTCTTTTCCATCCCAGATGGTGATTATGTTCTAGGAAAAAAAAAAAAGAAACCTAACAGATTTAGCCACTTTTGTCCTTTGGAAAAGTTTGATGGTATGTTTAAGCAGATCAGCAGGGCACATCCATCTGGAGTTCCCTTTATTTTTACACATTGTAACTATCTGAATAATTTTAACAGCAAACTCTATAGGCTACTTCTGGTACATGTAAAACACTGTTTACTTTGGTTATCATGATTTAATGTTTAAATATAAAAAAAATTAAAGCAGTAGTTATTTAAAAATATAGCTGCATTTAAGTAAAAAAGACAAAAATACATAAAATTTCACAAAAAGGATAAAAGAAACAAAATCCAAAAGAATATTATTAGGAAATAAGACTGACCAAAAAAAAAAAAGTATTTCGAAAGGCTGCAAAGTGCTTCCACTATCACATACATGCAGGGTGTGCCTTTGATGAAATTTCCTATTGTAGCTACATTTAAGCTAACAATGAAATATTTTAGGGAATTTACAGTCATAGACCTAATATACCAAAGAGTTACCTCCAAATGTTTTTAAGGCTCTGATTTCATCCATACTACAAATGCTTTTAAACATTTTTGCTGCCTTAAACACCCAGAAAAATAAGCCTACTAGCACCTTAAACAAAGTAGAAAAATAAGTCCACTTTGTTACCCAAAACTGAGTTGAGACATCAAAAAATTTTTTGTTACAGAAAATATAAATATAGACATGAAGTAATTTTTTAGGAGTAATTATGAAAATTAGTGATATTGCATGCCCATATTAGCAGAAATTAGAAAACATCATTAATAGTTCAGCCAAGTTTAGCCAAAAAGAATTATATCCTTGAACCAGTTAAACTAGTTTTTAAGCTAAATATATCAGTTACATTAGGTGTTACAATCATACTGTATTTTATGTGAAGCCAGAGTTTGGGGGAATTTTTTGGTGTGTCAACATAGATACATAGTTTAGTAAACCTTTTGTACAGTCTATAATCAGTTAAAATACACAGGAGCTGTAAACATGAACACCTGGCAAGAATTCCATCATCCTACCCAGAACAAGTAAGTCTCTCTCTGCAGTAACTTGGAAACAAACACACCTTCCCCCCAGATGCTTGCAAGAACAAGAGAGGTCTTAGCCTTCCCTAAAGGTCAGTAAATTCAGGTTTTTAAAGCTATTCTTGGACATGAAATAAAAGCACTGTGTGAAAGCATCAAATCAGGCCAGCATTATTAAAAAAGCTAAAGAGATCTATTCCTCCTCAGTAAAACAGAAAAAATGCATTAAGGTTTCTAGAAAATTAATTTAGCCATTCAGGAGGCTGAGCATAAGCAACTTCCAACGTAAATTTAAAGGGGATCATAAGCAAACAAATGCTCAGGAAACACAGAGGTTCATATGTTTGCATCTCTTGCATTTATGACAGTACTTTTGCATAAAGAATTTAACCTAGTATTTACTGGATCTACAAAAGTTATTCTGAGCCCTATAGTTACACTTTCTATCACAGCTGTTACTAATGGATCCTGCTTTATCACATTTAAAAGTTAATTCAGTATTTCTGTTGGGTTTACACACATTTTCCCAGGGCATTCCTTTATTCCTAGTTTACTGAGTCAGCTTTCCTCAGCAGCACTTTTCCCCTCGGTGCAATAGCAGGATTCCTGACCGAAAATCCAAACGTTTCCAGTGCCCCCTGCCGGAACTCAGGCAAGGGAGCACGTAACACCCAGGGCTGGCGGCATGAGGAACATCAGGGTGCTCACTAATACCCCACCCACACCCACTTCAGTTTCCAATACGGGTTATAGTTGGAATCTGAAGTAAAGATTTACCTCTGGTGCCGTTGAAAAAGCAAACAAGTAAAAGAAAAAGCACAGAACAGGAAGGTTTATTTCTCCTGCTACTGCTGCAGAAATGTTTTCAATGTATGCTGTACGGTATGGCATCACATAAAGCTCTTCGCTCACTTCATCCCACACCTGCCTCAGCAAAGAAACAAGCAAGACAGAAGCACAGGCTGATAGAACTGGATTTGCTCTGCCTGGAAAAGAGAAGGCTTCAGGGGGACCCTACTGCAGCCTCCCTGTACCTGAAGGGAGCCCACAAGACAGAGAGGGACCTTCTACAAACACATGTAGTGACAGGACAAGGGGGAAGGGCTTCAAACTGAAAAAGAGTAGGTTCAGATTGGGTATGGGGAAGAAATTCTTCACATGAGGTTGGTGAGGCAATGGAACAGGTTTCCCAGAGAAGTTGTGGATGCCCCAGCCATGGAATTGTTCAAACCAAGCTGGACGGAGCTCTGAGGAACCTGGTCTAGTCGAAAGTGACCCTGCTCATGGCAGGGGGGTTGGAACTAGAGAAGAAAAGGTTGCATAGAGACCTCATAGCAACCTTCTAAAATCAGAAGGGAGCCTATAGGGAAGCTGGAGAGGCTCTCTTCATCAGGAACTGTAGAGATAGGACAAGGGAGAATGGATAAAAATTGAAAGGGGAAATTTATGTTAGACGTGAGGAAGAAATTCTTTAGTGTGAGGGTGGTGAGACAAGGCAACAGGTTGCCCAGGGCGGTGGATGCCCCAACCCAGGCAGTGTTCAAAGCCAGGCTGGAAAAGGCCTTGAGCAACCTGGTCTAGTGGGAGGTATCCCATGCACCAGGGGGGTTGGGACTTGATGATGTTTAAGGTCCCTTCCAACCCTGAATATTCTATGATTCTATGATTATTGCTGACTACCTTTGACCCTCTGCAGGTTGATTCATTTTGCAGATTATTGTATTAACACTGAATGCTTTGGCATTAAAATAATTAAACATTGTAACAAATAATTAAACAATATAATAAAACAGAATAATATAATAAAAATTTAAAATAAATAGTAAGCTTACCATTTGAGGTACTCCAAAAACAACAACATTTCTATAATGGGAAAAAGAAACCTAAAACAAAATTTGAAAACAAATCTTATTGAAAATGGCATTTATAGTTAGAGAAATTCTCACCATTTTTTTCTCCTAATCCCTCTAGCTGCACTTCTTTAAACAGGGATTTAGACCAAAAATATGTAAAGAGATCCCTTACCAACTTTTCATCACAAAAATTTCCACATAAAGAAAACTTTATACTGCTGAATAGCAAAAAAACTTCTGCTGTCTGGCCAAGAATATGGAATAGAAATTCTAGAAGCACAGAAACCATTTATTTAGAAAACGCCTACATGACTTTACTAGTAACTAAAGGGTTATTTTCACAGCTTCTGTATATGATAAAATCATGTATGCTTTAAGTTTGCCCCTTCTTTTGTTAAATGTCAGCTAGCTATAAAAACCTTCCAGGCATTCTAATGACTGAGTTCTTCCACTCAGTGCCATGAAGTTCTCCTATGCTCCTCTTTGAACACAAACACCCCCACAGCCAAAAAAACCCCTCCCACACAATTCTTCAATTCAAGCCAGCCCAGGCTTGCTCAAGGAGCCTCTGCTGATAAAGGAAGCACTTGAATAAAGCACAAAAGCAGTAGAACAGCATACTAAGCCCATAGAAACCAGATTCCCAGCAAAAGTACTTTGCTCAAAGCCCAATAATAGCACCTTGTGGTCAGACAGCATTTCAGCTCTTCCAGGAAAGTATTTCTAAACTTATAAAATCTCTCAATCATCCCAGGTTCATTCTTACATAATTCACTACCTACCTTCCATAAGTCTGAAATATAAAATTTGGTGTTCTGATGTACCCCATCTCTCCAGGCACGATATCTGGAGTACCACACCAGCCAGGGATTCAATTCATAACCGACAGCCTGGAATCCCTTTTTTGCAGCTGCTATCACCTAAAAGGAAGAAAATAAATCTTCACTTAGAAACATAAAAGTCTATTCACCTAAACAGGAACACATAGTTTTATTTAAAATATAAATCAAAGGAAAGCACTTTTCTAAGTCACCCTGGTTTTAAGGCCCAACAGATTAGCTGTATAGTGAACAAAAACTCAGAATTATATTTTACTGTTATTACTAGTCCAACAGAAATATAGTCAGGCAAACAAAATGAAACCAAACATTCACAGGGCAAAGCTGTGAGCTTGCAGGACACCTGCGATTTACATAAAAGTTTAACACATTCAGGACACTGTCTTGGAATTAAAGAGTACCAACATTGATCACGGAGAGAACAGTGAGACTCACAAGTAAAAACACTAAAAATTAAACCACTTATTTGGAAAGCAGTGAGGGATAGGCACTTGAGCAGCCCCTGAATCAGAGCCAAAATGACAAACCAATAGAAAGTCTGAAAATAATCTGTTGATCCACATTTTTAAAAAACTAAAAAAATGCACTTATTTCTAGCATAAAGGTTCAAGACATAATTTAAAAGGTTATTGCCAACTTCTAATCAGGAATTGCCTGAAGTTCTTAACAGAATTTCTCAAGCAGCCTTACCTGGACTGTATATTTCACACTGTTAAAATAATACATCTTCAGTGACACACAGAGCACGTGAAAATTCACCAAAAGAATCTGCCATTTTTACCACACTTGGAAATGTGGTACATATCTTCCTATTTATCCACTGGTTATACCTGAGTTAAATGCTAAATTATTAAAAGCATCTGAACAGACTTTTTTCAGGACAGATGCATCAAGCAAGCACCAAGCATTCAATTTTAGGCATCTGGCTTCCCAAGTAGTTTTCAGTCTCCATTTACGCATCTATATAATATATTAAAATTAATGGCACAGTACCTATTGAAATTAGATACTTCTGATGAGAGTCAGCAGCCAGAATGATGAACAGAGAGGGCATCAGAAACTGCAGTTATCTCATGCCTAAGTTTTTTGATCTTTTTCCTGCCCAGGCACAATTCAAGCAATCTTCAAAGATATGGGGTTATAATTAATCATTTCTTTTACATGGACAAATAATTGACTCATTCACATAAAACATGGACAAAGGTAGCATTCAAGAACTTGCGTGTTTCCATCAAGAACCACCACCCTGTTGCTAAATCTGAATTGAAGCAGATAGTTATGAAAAAGCACACAAAATATCACAGCAGCAAAAGAAAAACCAAACCACACCACTCTCCACTATATCCTTACCACCGTTCGCAAATTTGGGCTGGAGCAACAACAGTATCACTTTTTCTTTCATGGTTCTCACAATTTCTCTTGGTGTTTATTCTAGTTTCACCACATGGATTAGGAAGTGGGGAAGCCAGCACTGCACAAAGGTGTGAAGACTACAGTTCTAACCACACCAGCGTTAGCATAGGATTAAAATGTTTCTAAAATCATGAGAACTAGATTGGATCAGGTAGGCCTTGGGAAAAGGAACAAATGTTGGGCTAAGTCTTTAGTGAATCATGTGAAACTGCAGATGATTATTAAACAGGATGCATATCCATCATAGGATAAATGAGATGATTGTTAAAGAAAATAATGAGAATTAATGCTTGAATGAAAGTGATAATTACAATAGAACAATGTAGGTTGAATAATTAATATATAGTTATAGAATGAAAAGGTATAAAAACTAGTCTTTCTCAGATCCATGTTGGAGTCAGAACTGGGTCTGTACTCCTGATTCCCAAGCTCTTCAATAAAAGCACTTGCATATAATCATTGCTGTGATTATGTGTTTCATCCTACACTAACACCAGGGGTTTTATTTTTTCAATCCATTGCTAAATGCCTGTTTCTTTTTGCCCTTCTATCACCTTTATACACTAATCATCTCACAGCCTCACTTGCTGCAGCTACACACCTTTGTGGAATCACCGTTCCTTGTCAGTCAGTACCAAGACTCTACATCTTTTCAAGTGAATGCTTGAAAAGTTCCAAAATTTTCAAGTGAATGGTTGAAAAGCCACCACAATGACATTTTGCCCACTACCTCAGTCAAGCTACCAGTAAGACTGCAGCAAGAAATAGTTACTATTCATCAAAACTGAATGCAAACCTTTCTCAACTTGATTGTTTTCATAAGACTCGGACCGGATGCCAAAGACAAGACATTTTTAAGGGTGAGGAAACGTAGCGCCAGCACTTTGGCACTTTTTTAAGAGGCGATCTAAAAGGAAGGCAGCATGCATAACTTACAATGCGGCCATCCCCGCTACCAATGTCAACTAGGGAGCCACTTCTGTTCTCCAGCATCTTCAGCACATTCTGGATCTGCGCGGCGGTGGCAGGAACGAAGGGCAGGCACACCTTCCGCAGGGCCGGGGTCACGAAGGGGGTGGCCACGGCATAGAGGGCCGCCAAGGCGCCTCCCACACCGGCCGTGAGCAGCAGCCCCCAGCCGCTCCTCCGGCCGCCGCCCTCGCCCTCCTCCTGGGGGATCTCCTTCGCTGGCGCCGGGGACATCGCGCCCGGGGACCGACAGAGAGCGTCTTCCCTCACTTGGGACAAATCAGTGTCTTGTAGCGAAGGCTAGGACGTTAGAGAGGGGATGAAAAAACACTGTATACCACTTCAGCCGATCCCAGTGTTATAAACAAAGCCTTAAAATGTTCTTGATGTTAATCATTTATTGTTCACGTTAGTGTTACTTGTTTCTACTGTTATAGGACAAGATTCTCAATTTCTGTAATGTGTAGTACCAATACAATAGGTTCCAACCCCCACCCATTACCCTAAAAAGTTGTAAAGCCTTATGTTCACATCATTTAACATCCCCAGTTTATAAACCCTGTTGTTTTATACCCCTATGTTGCTCCCTATCCCTGCTGTTTAAAATCCCAAGCCTGTAACTCCCCTTTTACCTTTCCCTTTCGCCGGGTAAAACCTCCACTGCTTCCCTAAGGATGGCATCTATCCAGAAGAGGCAGGATAATGGGGCGGAATATGCAAAATTAGTAAAGTATCTTGGAGCCTCAAATTAGAAGAAGAATCCCTAAAACAACGAGCCCGAACCTACTTAAACAAAACCAACCGAAGGACTGTGCAAGCAAGGAGGCAAAGCCGTCTTTCATCAGACTTTTGGACCTCGCTCTGACCAGGTCGACCTTCACCAGCATGACTGCCCCTCCGAGAGGCATCCCGGGGTCTCCCTGCGGACCCCCGTGAGGAGGGAAGCCCCAGCTATGCCTCTAGGCAGAATTGCTGCACTCCTCCTCCTCCGCATCGCCCGAAGGAGCAGCGGCGCTGTGCGCGACCCTGCGGCCCCCCCTTCCCACAGCTGAATCCTCAACAAAGGCCACATAAAAAAGGACCTGGTCTCGTGGCCCAATTGATTTCTTGCACCAGGGAAATGCTACAGCTGCCGAAAAGCTGAGGCATGAGGGACAGCACCGCGGTTTCCATGGAAAGCCCTGGCCCTCCCCACGCGGGCGGGGAGCAGCGCGCCCCGCCAACAGCTGAAGGCCGGCGCGGGTGGGGAGCTCCCCGCCACAGGGACACGTCCGGGATTACTGCGCCTCCTTTGCGGAGGGGCTTTTCCTTGGGACACGGCCACATTCCGCACAACACACCCCAACTCGCCCAGGGTTACGCTCGGCCTGCAACGCTTATAGGGAAGGGCAATACCACTTCACCATGAAGGGGTGGGGGACCGAAACCTCTCCGAAGAGAAGCGCCGCGCACGCTTTCTCCACCGTGTGTGTGTCTTCCCTCCTCCGCCCTCCCGTCACCCGGCGCAGCCCGCTGCCGCTTCTCCCGGCACCCGGATTCCGCCCCCTTCACGTACACCGCCATCCCTCCTTCCCTCCCCGCCCCCCGGGGCCGGGCGGCTTCCAGAAGGCTCCGCCAGGAGCGCCCCAGAGGTCCCGCCCACGAAATAAGGCGCGGCGGTGGCGGCTGCGCAGGCGCGGCGGGCGCGGCGGCTTCCGGGTGGTGCGCGCGGTCGGGGCAGGCGGCGCA